>JAMKCH010006921.1:0-68655 GCA_023653785.1 Ophioderma brevispina
GAACGAAAACGAAGCCATAAATTTATTGAAGAGAAGGCCGTAACTCTATCGGCAAACAAACACGCAATACAACGTACGGCCATTTAATTCAACAAATCCACCGGACATCTATAATAACAAACAAACGGACAGTGGAGGATTCAAAAGGGGAATTAACCAGGCCTTAGCCCGCAGCGTATCGCAAAATAAGTCGCTTGCTTTGCGAAAACGCCGCCCCTAAAACTTTAGCAAAAACGTCTCAGACGAAAAAGATAATTAGGAAGTTTTTAAGGAGAGTCTAAGCAGCTTACACGCTACGTAAGGCATACAATTTATTACCGTTAAAAAGACCCCAAACCGGGAGTAATTCTAATGATACGTCTGACCTGATTGAGGGTCCAAACAGTGAGAGGATGATTGTTGATGGGTCGCGGGTGACGTGGGGTGGCCATGGCGTCACGGGTTCGGAATAATTTAAATATGTTTGGGAATCATATGTTAGGAATTTGACTTGTCTGCATCTCACGAAACCGATTGATTTGTTATGATCTTACATCGGATTGAAGGAAAGAAGTTGTATATGGAAAAGACCCGATAGTGGACACAAAAATATATACAAAAAGAACAGAAGTATCAATATATGTTTACAACCATGCAGTTTAAACCCCTGAGATCTACTGGCCACTTTTATTGGCTATACATGGGTATACAATGTATTTACCAACAGAGACATGTAGAAAAGCCAAAATATTGTAGAGACAAATAGAAGTCTATTTTAATAGTTACACCAGAGGTTATATTAAGCATGTAATGAGCCAATCAGAGATACTGTAAGAAAGGTGGTATTAGGCCTCAGGCAGTTTAAAGTTCACAGGTTATTGCATTTATTGGTACTGTGGATGAACAATTCATTATTTCTACCAGACGACATACATCGCATCATTGTAATATTTCAGGCATGTTAATTTATGTACCATTTTAAACTTCAGTAGAATAAATTTCTAAAAATTGGGCAGAGAAGAAAAAACAATTGCCTGAAAACAAATTAGGTTGATAGTTAGCTGTGCAGTAAAATATAACGTGTGAGTGTTGCCAAGCAAGACCACAATTTTTAGACCTATTTTAAGATTATTATACCCTCCTTCAATGCACCTTACCTTCATTAGAAATTAAAATTTACAAGAAAGGAAGGTGGTGTGAATTCAAATATTTCCAATATATACAGAGTCATGGATATTAGTTCAAAGGATTAATAGTGGCTGTTGGTATGAATTTCAAACAAAGATTCGGTTGTTATTAAACACAAATACCTGTACATCATCCAAATCTCATATCAAGATAGTGAATCCCCAAACCCTCATTTTCAAGGGTCCTGCTGCGGCCATCCTATTAGTCCTTTTGACCGCCCTCTCTCCCTCTCTCTCCCCCTCTCTCTCTTCTCCTCTCTATCTACCTCTTTCCCACACAAATGTGATACAGACATTTCAGTCTCATTTCAGTCTTCTAGTATATCAAAGACCTTTTTATGCCATTTTGGTACAAGATGTTATACAATGTGGAAATTAGTTCTAAGATTTCCTCCAATCTGAATCCAAAAATTGGCCAAATTTGCTTAAAATGTCCAAAATTGTGAAAAAAATGCAAATTTGGCCCAAAATTTGCATTTCTGGTAAAGCTATAGGTCCCTTTTTTGGCACAAAGACCCAAATGACATACCAGGGAATGTGCCACAGATAATTCGTCTATATTCAGTTTTGTAAATACAAGACCATTTTTCATGCCAATGTAGTTAGCAGTCCCTACAGGAATGTGCCACAGGACATCGGTTCTCATATTCAGTTCTTCTGGTAAATATCAAAGACCATTTTTTCTGCCAATTTAGTATAGACAGTGGGTCTTTTTCATATTTCTCAAATTTGTTGGAAATGTGTCCAAAATTGTTCCCCAATTGCTTATTAAAACCCCCATGTCAAATGTTGAAAAAAAAGGCAAAATCATGGGTTAAATTTTGGCCCAAAAATTTACATTCTCTGGTTAGTTATTTAGTTTCTTTTTTTTGGCAAAAAAAGGGGGACCCATATGGGTCTTACATCCAGACTCTCGGCAAATATTGGGCCAGTTTGAATTCTTTGTTCGCAATGCAGCTTGAGGCAGTTCTCTGTGGCACCATTTTCCAGGCATATGTACAGTCATGTTGCAGGATAAGGCCTTGTTAGCAACAGTTATCACAACACCACCAAATATTTGTGTTGAAAAGGGTAAATTTTCATAATAAACCTGATGAATTTGTGGGGTAAAAGAATAGAAATGAAGGGTTGCAGTATCATTGATATGGGCTCATATGTATCCTTGGCTATTAAAAAATTTCAAATAAGGGTCGGATGGCTCGCCCATTATTTTAAGTTTTCTGGATCTCAGACACATTATTGGCTCCAAAATGATACGGCCATTTAACCTTTATTCTTAACTTTGAATTTTGCCTCCTTTTATTTTATTTGACTGTCAATAATAAATAATCCCAAAAAAGAGCTGTCAGGTTCAGGTTTTCTGAGGCCCTGCTTACTGGTCCTTGTAACCAATACTACCTGTGTACCAAGGGCTGGGTTGTGTCGGGGTGGCTTTCTAAAAACTGTCACCCCAATCGGGTTTCTAACAAAATCCAATGAGGAAGGTAGCTGGTTACCCCGGGTAGAGATTACCTACAGGGTGGGGGCTCTGGAGAGGCTAATGGCGCCATCCAAGCACATTGCGTCAGGAACGGCATCGGTAATTATCTTTTGCCTCAATCTAAATCCTCACACAGCAGTATTTGCTGTGAATGTGAGTGAATCCGGAGCACCCCTGTTGCGGGGGTCAAAACGGATAACTAGAATTTGGCAGTTTCTCAGCTTCGCGCTCACTCTATTCAAAGAATATAAGCTGTGGGCTGGCTCCATAAAAAAACTTAAAATTTTAGACCAAGTGACACATACACATACACAACACGGATTGCAAAGTGGTACTGCCAGCTATGCTGGTGGCCCACAAAAACTTGGTTTTTACTACTACTACTATAAAGACCGAAAAATAAATACTTACAACATTGAGTTTTCACTGGTTCTTGTTACTTCAATCCCAAAGGCATCTGATTGAGCTTGACGTTGTAGGCTGTCTGGGCTGGTTTCTGACCCATTTTGGGCTGTGGAATCGGAACTTCTAGCGGCTGTTTGCTGGATCATATATCTGTGTGAACTAAAAAAAAAAGTGTATATTTCTGTTACAAGTAGTACATAACATACAAGTGTGTTAAAATTTTGAATTTTTTTTGTTGTGTTAAAATAATACCAATAGAGGCAATTGCATCATAACCCCCTTCATGGGACCATGGACTTATACTATTATTCCATATTTAGGATGGCGTTCACTTTGCTACCAAGCACAGAATTCCATAATAAACCAAAGGCGGGCAAACGCCTTGGTTATTGAAAATACAACCAACGTAAGACCAGCGTTCAAGCTTGGACGTACGTTTGGTGGACTAATGTGGAACTTAAGGGAAAGATATCCTACTTAAATACATTTCTAGGTGAAAATTGTGTGTAGAAACTGAACTGAAATAAAAAATGCATAAATTATTAACTTGAAAATTTTTCCCATAGCACTTACAGGCATATTTATGCCCGAACCGAAGTCCTCATATTTGAGCAAAAAAAATCGGGCGCCCCAAAAAATCCTTCAAACTGGGGCTCTCAGGGCTAAACAAATAATAAGAACTGCTTAGAGGGAGGTCTGGCTATAGCACAGTTAATTGTTTAGCCTTAAACCTCACAGTTTTGAAGGACTGATTTTTTTTGCGAAGGCCTTTTTATTTTTTTCACGCCTCCGAATGTTAGGGGTAGGGTTAACATATTACTACTTTATTTGTTGTCAGTACATCACTTGTCAAGTTTGATATCACTATTTAGCTATTGAAAAACTGAACAAAAAAACAAAAAGAGCACACCAAGCTCATACCATTTAGGAGTTATGGCTTTTTCAATCACAAAATTGGGTTGTTGAAAATTGCATTTTCCCAAATCAATTGTCACCCTGACGGCCGACTTTCTAACCATGTTATACAAAAAATAAAGAAAGAAGAAATAGATGATCCCATTTAATGATTGAAAAAATATTACAAATGTACCACCGTCACATGATTAGCATAATTAGTCACTACTAGGTAGATTTTCATTCATACACTCAAGGAAATTAGCAAGTCAAATTTTTGTCACCCAAAAAAAGGCCATTTTTGGCTAAATGGCCAAAAAAACTGAATTTTCTCGAAATCAGTGAAAAAATAGGGTTTTAAGTTGCCCCAAAATCTGAAAAATCTGACGTTTACCATTAGAAACATTATTTAAGTAATCAGAATTTGACTGTTTTCACCCCAAATATTTTTTTTCACACCCGTGTCCGCTAAAAGTAAGTCAAAGTCAGCTTGAACGCTGTCGTAACCAATTTCCTTCACCCTTGCGTGTTGTCCTTGTTGTTGCACAACCAGCAGTGCGCTATCGCTGTTGCTGATGCGCAAGGAAAGCTCTTGAAATATGTTGTGTCACGCAGTATGTTTCAGTGTTGAATTTTCCCCAGAATTCCATTGTCTGATCGGTCAATTTTTCTGCAAGATATTATGTGAAAAACCAATCAATGGAAGAAGGACAGAACCCGTGCCTCTAAAAAGATTCCCACATTTCCTTAATGCACCAAAAAATCTAAGACCCCTGTTAATTTTGTTTAGGAAAACGAGACATTTCAGTCAGAAGTAACAGCATGTGGCATCGGTTTTTTGTTGTTTTCACTTGATAAATGCAACGAATTGAACATACAAGGATTCATAAGTATACATTTAGGACTTTAGTCAATTTCTTTAAACTTGCATACCGTGTTGTTCCTAATAAAAGGCCCCTGCTCTAATAAACGCCCCCCTACTATTTTTGGATAAAACATTCAGAATGAGTTAAGCTGCTAAATCGCATGATTAATGGCCAGGACTGTGAATCATATACATTTAATCCCTGTTTTATCAATGCTTTCTACAAAGTACAAAGTGATTGTTCGTAGATTTCATGTGTA
Organism: Ophioderma brevispina; assembly: GCA_023653785.1. Taxonomy (NCBI): domain Eukaryota; kingdom Metazoa; phylum Echinodermata; class Ophiuroidea; order Amphilepidida; family Ophiodermatidae; genus Ophioderma; species Ophioderma brevispina. Next base: position 5,071 of record JAMKCH010006921.1, read on the forward strand.
TAACGACATTTGGACCCCCAGTAAGTAATCTTTTATAAACCGTGTAAGGTGATTTTTGCGCGGAGTTTGACTTTCCATTTTGACTGTAAATAAACGCCCCCCCTCTTTGGAAAAGCACCGCCCCAGGGCATTTATTAGGAAACAATACGGTGACTGTACTAGTAGTCTCAGAATTCGGGTCATGGATGCTTACTTTGGGGAAACAAGGGAAACTTGTCCATAGAGAGTTCAGTATGGTACTATGCTTTACTTGACCTTTGTGACAAATTAAGACCCTCGGGTATTACCAGAGCACAGCAAGTACATGCTCAAAAGAGCAACAAAGCTAGACTGATTGCAAGTTATAACAAGTTTTGGCGACATTAAAGCGGTGGCACTGGCACTATTTTCAGAAAATATGAAATTTCTTCTTCAATTGCTCGCAAATTGATAGTCGAGGTCATTGGAAGAATATATTATAGATTATATTTTACACTAAAAAATAACATACCAAAAAAGTAGGGGACATTCTGCGTCGTCTGCTGAATTAATGTTGCCGGCGACATTTAAATTATAAAATCGCCGGTTTATCCATAAGGGTGCTGATTTCGGCTTAATAATTTCAGGTGAGGGCTAAAGTATAAAAGCGTTATAACCATGCAAAAATATCAATTTTGAAAATCTAGAGGGGGCACTATTTTCCAACTGTGCCAGTGTCTCTAACTGTTTTTAGCCTTTTTAAAAAATGTTGTTTTGGCTTAATAGTAACAACAACCACCACCATTGAACTTTGTCCTAGTCCAATACCTTAAAATGCAAGTCTTGTTTTCGCGTCTCTTCATACACGTCACACCTCAGCCGCAAGATTCGAGATGTTTCTGGATAATAAAACGATCCATTCCTGTGCACATCAGCCCTCCAACCATAGTCGGTCATACGGGATTGTCCATTTCGTAGTAAGGAAAGTCCTTAGGATAGAAGGCAAGTACGGCACTACAAGTTTACCCTTCACCTGCTTTTTGGATGGGGCTTGCCAGCAGCCAAACCTCTAGATTCACAGACATTTTGGGTGGCATTCTTCTCAGGCATGCCAGCAAATTTGATATGTATTTCAATTGAATGAACAATCTGCAGGCAGAGGCAGTGGCTATCAGCAGGCCAAGTAAAGAGAAGTAGAAGCATACCCTGGTTGCCATAGTGTACAATTTTATACAAAAATTATGAAAACAAACAGGGAAAGAAATCATTTTGCACAGAGGTACTTTGCTATTTTGGTGACCATAGTAAGACTACCTCATTGGTTGGGTTTGGGGGGGAATAAGCTTTCCACTTAAGGTCATCTACCATAGGGTCATGGCCACTTACCGCTTTGCACTCTGATGAAATTAGTCATACGAATCAGGTAAGAACTCGCTTTAGCGTGACCAAAGCGGCAAGCGTCAAGCCGATAATCGAATCCGTGCGCTCGGGCTGCCGCTTTCCCAAAGCGGCAAATCGCATTGAGTTGACTTGAATTCAACTTTGGAGCTGGGACGCTCGATTACGTAGTTCAAGCGATAGCGCCGCTGGCGACATAGGCTCAAAAAACCTGCAAGCGAAGTACACCAAAGCGGCTTGCGCTGAGCGGCAAGCGGAATGAAATCATGTAGTCCAGGGAGAGAGGTTTTCACTACCTAAGGAGGGTACAAAATGATTTTGTTACAAAGTGTAGGTAACCAATGTGGTATACCAAAAGGGCATTGCTAGAAAATTTCAGATGAGTAGCTATGTTCCAGTTAGGGGTCAGTAAAGGTAACCTGGGGTGGTCATATAGGGGCTAAAAAATGAAACTACTCAATCAATTGTGGAAACACATAACAAACTTGTTGGTTTTATCCAAAGAGATCAAAAAAGTGTACAGTAATAATTTTCTGTTGACTTAGTTAGGGAGATACAGAAGAAAAATAGGTCAAAGGTCAAATTAGAAGTGGTAAAATATGTGTAGTCCAGATGTAAATTATCAAAATAAGGATTACCTTTCAGTTCAAAATAGTTTCGGCTCTACTGGAGGGAATCCTGGATGGCGAAAGAAACACGTCCCACACCTTTTGACAAAGGGGGGGGGGGGGGGGCAAATAAGCCATAGAATACCCCTCCCCATCTCCCCAATTTTTTTTTAATTTTAGACTATAATTTGAATCAAAGAAGGATAAATAAACTTTGTTAGTGTTACCCAAAGTAAAGCCGAAGTTGGCCTTCTGAACATAAAGTATTTAAAAATATCAATTGACTTATGATTTTTTTTTTTTGCATAATGCCAGATTTACCATTCGTGATTAGCTATTGCTGAACATTTACATAAAATATGAAAACATAAGAAGAAATTGTAACTTTCCACTGGCAAAGGTTAACTTGGATGGCGAGAGAAGTAGATTGTTAACTAAACTTACACTGTGGTTTACTATGTTAAATAACATGAAATGTGAATAATAATTCTAGGGGTACTCTACCTTGAAAATTGTATTGCCACAATCCCTATCCCTATCCCATTTACTCTTCTTGACCTTTCGCATCAAGGTCTTGGACTCATTCAAGGTCTTATAGCAAAACATTTATCACCAAGTTTGGTTGTTATTTTTTTAATGAAAATACTTAGAACATAAATAAACAAATACAAATCTCTTTTGTGCTTAAATTAATAAAAGGGTAATAAATGTTATTCTGAATTGCATGTATGCTTAATGACTCATGTGTCAGATTTTTCTTTCATGGGGGCAAACGGACCCCCACCTACATCAAAAACTGTAAGATCTATTTGCCACTCATGGGAAAAGTAGCAGTCTTAATTGTTGACTAAAAATAAGCGCAAATGATGTTCTTGTTACAATCAACCATTGATTTTTGGGTTGTTTTTCCCTTTGGAAGCGACAATGCAAAGCGTTTTTCAGTAAGTTTAGATGGGGGCTGTGTATAAACTTCGAAAAGGACCTAAAGCCCCCCCCTCCCCCATGTCATTTTTGGTTTTTACTTTTTAAACCATATCATCGCCAAAAAGTGGATATTCTTGCCAAATTTCTCGCTCGAAATTGTTGATCTTTTTATCAAATAAATCAGCAAAAGTGCTCCTTGTCACCTTTGTGAATTACCCCCTTGCGTACTGGTTGGTTAAGTTAGCATAGGATGAGGGATTTAAGGAAGCGCTTTTTTATATATTTGGCCCATTGGTAGTTTGTTTGTGGAGTAGCGTGACACAGTGGTTAAGCCTTGCCTCTGGTAAGAGCAGATCCTGGGTTAAATCCAACTCTCGGACGTGCAAATTCAATTATCCGCTATCCCCCATGGTTGCATCTGAAAGACGCCGGCAGTGAGCCATGACAAAGACCTCGATTACAGCTATTCCGATGGGTGAGGGTAATCCTGGTGTCGGAGAAAAAAACTGGACTGTAATGTAAACCCGGTGTGCTATCGGGCACCCAGTTGTTAGCGTTATTCCTGATTACAGCGTTAATGCCAAGATATCGCCTGACTTAAAAAAAAAATCCCCTTCAAAAAATGATTATTGAAGGATTATCAGTGATACAAAATGAGAAAGAGTTAGATATTAAAAGCTTAAACGGGCATTTCGGACCATTGTTACCGTCCTTATGTTAATGAGGCAAATGTTTTATTGTTTACTGGAAAGAAATTACAGAATTGGTGTTTTCTTGGCAGAAAAGAAACCAAATCGGCACAGACACATACATTAAGTCAACATTCAGATAACATGGAAATGTCAACCATGTTAGCGTAATCACGGTACGAGGTGTGGAAACACGTCATGCCCCTTTCATATCAATCCAGCGTAATAGTAAAGGATTCTTCGCTATCGTGTCCAAACACTGTGGTTCTCAAAATATATGATCCAGCCAGGATGGGTACAAAGTCTGGCTGCTTCCCTGAATTCCGCAAGGTCTTGTTTGTGCAGTAACACTTACTGTGCTCAGGTGATCGAGATCTCGATCAATACCTGTGGCACGGGATTATAAAATGCTGCCTTTGTGTGCATGTGAGGGTTAAAAGTTGCGCAGCAGTGGGCAGACCAGAAGATGTTCCATTGTCTGTGGTGCTGTGTTCAACAACCACACAGGTTAGTGATCCTGTCTGTTCGCCGATAGCCCATTCTGCAAGGAAACAGATCAGGCAAAAAAATTCTGGTTATCAATCTGTTGAGCATCCGCCATTCAGCCAATTGAGGAGTCAGCTTCCAGGGGGGAGATGTTCACCAGGTTCATTAACGATAGATGTTACTTGGTATGTCAAGTCTTCTTGCCAAAGGCGACTCCCGTGACACCTCCTTAGAGGACGTTTTCAAGAGGTTGGACGGTTGGACCTTTGATTAAGAAATCTCATGGGATTTAAGGTGGTGGCAGCAGGTATCGGCCCAGGACATAGGGTTTTGCTTCACATTAGAGACTTGGCAGCTACGCTCTTGCATGATCGCTACGCTTACGACGGATGTATGGTGGAGCAATTTCCTGCTAGGATGGTAAAGTTTCGCTGGTGTTGAACGGAGGCATCCCGTGACAAGCAGGCAGGAGGCATTTAACGCTGAATCAAGCTTATTGGCATGGGTTGATCTTTCCCATTACAGGACTGCATACCGAATGAGTAGCACAGGGGGCAAGTGCCGTCGATCTTATAGGTATGTGGGCGAGCACCATCTTGTGCAAGTGAGTTTGTTACAGATGTTATTGAGTGAAACATACTTTACTCTTCGTCTTCTCGATGTGGGTCTTATAAGGGGGGGGCGAGAGAGTGCGGGCCAAGGAACTCTAGGTAGACAGGGTTATCACAGTGCTCCAGGGGTTTGTTCCCGACCAGGTAGGTACTTAGCTGACGTTTGCTGCACGGTTTGCGTCAAGATGGAAAGCACACAACAGTGTCTTGGATGGATTTGAACGTAAGTGATGTTTCCTCATAATAAGGAGTGAGTTCATCCAAGCTTTGGAGAGTCTCTTCAACAACTGTGAAGTTGGCATCTTGTGCGCTATTCCAGTGTCTCATAAATAAAAACGAAGGGTTCATGCAATCATGATTGGTCTTTCGTATATATGATGAACAGGAGAGGTGCAAGCACCACTCCCTGTGGGGTAAAACCACTCTTGGACCTATGCCATCGGCTCTCTTCGCTCCTAGGCTGAACAAAGAATCATTCTGTTTGCGCAATCCTAGGATAAGCTCGGTCAACGAAGTCCTTGGTATTTCCAGAATCTTATGGAGTAGTAGGCTGACTTGGAGATTTCGCAATATATTGTCTTTGTGTTGTAAAAAAAAAATAGTCAATTACAAATACTAGCTAGTAACCTAAAATGCTTTAATTCAAAGTTAGAGAGAATCGCCTTTGTCGTTTTCATGCTTGTAAAAACAATTTAGTAAAGTATAAACAGGGTGCCGTATGATACCGTGTAAAACAAAATTCTGGATCCGGAATTTTATGACAAAGTTTGTGGAATTGTATATGAACGACTTCGATTTAAGCTTAGTTATTTCAAACCGATTTTTTGGAATATTTGGAAAGGCTTACCAGTGTCTTATATCGCATTGAAAGTGAATAAGCCGAATACGCAGTCTTTATGTATCAGACGATGATTAGTAATTTTGAGAAAAATCGAAGCATGGTTTCTATAGGGACGAGAGAAGGATAGAGGCAAAGTCAAAAAAAGGTTGCAGTTTTCTTTTGTACTTATATTGTCCCGAAAAACCTTAGCAACGTTCTTGGTAGGTGGTCTACAATCGACCCAGTGGAATTTTAGAGAAATTTGTATCCTCAAAAAATATCCTTCTGTCAGTTAATTTTTAAATTATTTTTTTTTAGATTTTCTAAATTAGGCAATCACAGATAGTACCTATTACGGTCAATGTCTTCGTAGAGTTTTTAAGCAAAATAACCCTTGGCATGTTTATTTTTAAGATTTTTGAAATTAGAGAGGATCCAAAATTTAAAATTACAGACAACAAAATGAAAAAAAATTAATATATTTTGGGATGGAGCTTTATTGAGGCATTTTGTTGGTGTGTAAGTGGGTGGACCAAATATGCTTTGTGTGCGAAATGGCTTGATTATGATAGTATACTTCAATTAAAATGTGATTACAATTAGCACCCAAGGTGGGGCCTAAAACGTTGGAAAAAAATCTTGTCAAAATGGGTATTTTGATTCTCCAAAAATAAAATCCCGTGTTAAGAGCAATTATTTTTCTTTCAAGATACAAAATATATTTTCCCATGCAGTAATATGTATCATAAATGCTTAAACTGACATTTTCAAAAGGAACCAGAAGAATATTGATTGTTTCAAAAACCATATTCCATTAAAAATCATAGTTTGCGTTACCAGAGCCAAGGTATAAGTCATTCAATTGACCAAATCCTGTGTATAGTTATCCATATTGTGTGTATCAATTTTCAATAGAGGAATTTCACACTCTTCAAAAAACGACTGAATTCTGAGACTAAGCTACTCATTAGAATTATCTAGCATGACATTTCATACACTAGAGACATGTAGCTTTTCCAAAAAGAATTGCTAGCAATTTGTACCCTTCTTAGGTAGTGAACACCCATTTTTAGCTGGCTGGCCCAAGGATTAATGTATGTAATGACCTTCAGAACTCATTTCAGACATTGCATGTATATGGCCTTTTCACAGTAAACCAACACCAAATGATCAATTATGTCAAATAATTTTAAGCCTGATGATTCTTTGCTTTGAAAATGTTAACACTGGCATTCCATTTTACTTGTAATAGAGAGATAGTTGTGCAAATTATTTAGAAAATGAGAACGACCACTACAAGGTTAAAATGATCAATAACCCGTCATGCTATTTCGCTTTGGTTCTGGTGTGATGGAAACTACGGGTTATGACACGGGAGTAGTTTTTAGAAAATGATTCAAATGTATGGAATGCTATACATGATTATATATTGACATTTCCTTAGAAAATGTTAACTACGTGAGCTACAAGATATGACAGGAACTAAAGGAACTTGAGTTATTAAAAGTGTTAAAAATGTTGTGATTCGGGTAATTTAATACGGGACTTTGAGGTGGTGTCGCTGTAGTATCAGTGATTGCTTCTGTTTCAGTGATCGCTCCAGTTCACTCAGCTAGCAGGCGCCCGCGCTTTTCGCTAGTAGTACTATGATTAAATTATTTTATTTATGCCTACCGTATTGTTCCTAATAAACGCCCAGGGGCCGTGCATTTTTCAAAAGGGAGGGCGTTTATTACAGTCAAAAATCACCTTACACACGCTTATTTTCACCGATTACCAATAATACAAACGAACGAGCAGGGGGACGCTGTTTTCGCACCTCCCGAGGTCAAAGTTCCATACTAATTGAACTATTACAACTGTGCACAACAGCGATTATGATACGGATTACGACAGTCCCGGCCATTAAATCATGTGATTTAGGTAAGCTTAACTCATTGCAGTGGCATTTACGGTATAGAATATTTCGAACAATCTTACAAATCCTCAACTCATAGGGCAAACTATACTCTGTCCAGGAATTTATTTTTCTCCTTTTCGCGGGGTTTTGCCGTTGCTAACGCGTGTGCTGCAGTGTACGCACTCACATACGCGCCTGTTTGGATCGTTACACGCAAGAGAAGATTTCAGTAGCTTCCCACAATGCATTGCTTCATTGGAGGTTTTTGTACAGGTACTGATGTGAATCGTTAGTGATGAAACATGGCTTAATTGACAGTACTGATCACAAACTTGCATTTTAAGAGTGTTTCATCTCTAACGATTCACATGACTACCTGTACAAAAACTTCCAATGGAAGCAATGCATTGTGGGAAGCTACTGATATCTTCTCTTGTTACACGCGCCATGATTGGTTGATTTAAAATTAGCTGTTGTTGTTCAAGTTGTTGCTATGTGAGGCGTGCGTACGGTCGTGACTTAGACGCGCAATTGAGAGAAAATAAATATCTTTTATATTTTGACCCCTGTATTAACCTTGTCCCCTAGAATACATCCATCCAAGAACACATTTTTAAAAAATGATACCCATGATTTTTGGAATCCTAATACAATTTTGATTTGGTTACAAGAGATTGTATGAGGTCATGTGTCGTATGGTGGGGTACCTTTGCGTTACAAACACCAAATTTGATGATTTTAGCCTCCTTTTAGGTTCAGACTGATAAATCTTGAAAACTATACATCTCACCCCACCAAAAGTATACATTTTCTGAAAGCTTATATTCCAATGAATCCAAATGTGCTAAAATTGGGTTGATATACATGTACAGGGCGAGTAAGAAAACATATAGGGTGGTATCACAAAAATTACACAATTTTACCATTACATCAATTGGTAATACCTTCCATTCTTTACTGTTATGAAATATTTCAAATATAACTACAGCGTCTAACAGAACACACTATGAGCTTCGGAAAAATGTATAATTTTACCATTTTACAATTGACCGAAGTACTGATACAGGGTGTGACAAAATAGGTATAATATTTAAGTTGCATGTTTATTGTGACATTATATAATTCTGACGGTTAATATTCGTAAAAAGATTGAATCAATTCTTCTTTCTTACAGTCAGTTGTGTCCAAAACCAACATAAAAACAACTTAGTTCAATGTAGATCATTATACAGGGTGTGCAAACACCTTAAAATAGCTACTAATACTAAGAGTGTGCGCAGTAAATTTATTGTATAAAGTTATAAGATTTCAAATGAGTATACCAGTCAACTCTTTTAAATTATATGCATGATAAGTATTTTCATATGCATGTGAACAGGGAAGTGTCTACTTGGCATAATGTAATGCATAGGGTGTGCCAAATTTAGATCTAGTTAAATCCAGACAGGTATGAAAGTAGATTGTCATCATGGCCAGTATGTGACAACCCAAACACCTGAGATGACCAAACACTACATAGGTTTTGGGAGCTTAATAATTAAGCTGGAATGCATTCTAATTCAATTCAGAGCACCAATTAACAATTTTTCAACATTGGGTACAAAATATTAGAAGTAGGGTACATTTTAATTGCTAAAAATTTGTGTCGGATAAGATAAGTTAGACCTAATTAGTAATGTTAATTAAATAGTTAATTAATAAAATATTTAAATATTTACAATGAGAATTTGTACTTTCTGAAAAGCTTCTCAACAATGTAGCCCTAAAATTAAATTGTCTCGAACTTCTGACCACATTATGTACAATTAATAGTGAATAATATGGACGTCATGCAGTTTTACCCAAAATGCTATTAATTAGGTATTGTAATTAATAATGTAAGGTAGCTCGTTCCGTAGCGTTGCATGTCGTCCGTACCTACCTCCTACAACGCTACACACGGGAGTCTATTGAAAAAGCCGGGGTGGGTGCGCAGCGGATCCGATGGGGAATAAGCAAATTCAGAATCAGTACAAAAACAGCACTTATTGAAAATATTTACCTTTGATGTAGTCCAAAATTATATTTATATTATACGCATGTTGTTTCCTTGACTGATTTTCCATTCATGGATAAAATCTGATTATTTTGAAATGGTGATTTCTTAACCGTAGAAAATCCCAATTTAAACACACCAGTCACCCTCTTTGTGACGTTAGGGTTGGGCGGTATCGCCATTTTCCAATTCGGGCATATCAAGACTCGCTTCCACAATCGTATCGAAGAGTCATGTTTTTGTTGTTGTGATTATTCTGCTTCCCGGTTATCATTTACTATTCAAATTATAATTTTTATTCTTCTTATTCATCTTTCTGTTCTGATAATTATTATTAAATAGGCATACTTATTATTTTTTCTTCAATATCATTGTTATTAAATAGACATACTTGTTAATAATCATGTAATTTAGTATTTATTATTTACTTATTTAAATTTCTTTCTTATTTCTTTATTTAGTTTCTTTATTTATTTCTTTATGTATATTTCTTTATTTCTTTATTTATTTATTTCTTATTTCTTTCTTTATTTATATTTCTTTTTTTCTTTTTTTCTTTTATTTTTATTTCTTTTCTTTCTTTATTTATATTTCTTTTTTTCTTATTTATTTCTTTATTTCTTTCTTATTTCTTATTTCTTTTTCTATTTTCATATCCAATTAATAATTACAAATGATCCAACTAGTGCATTTTTTTTTGTTCAAAAAGGCTGCAGAAGACACCCCTAGTGCCACAGCATAAAAAATTTTTGGTGCTCCCCATGCCTAGTAGCGTCCCATCCCCTGCTAGCATCGGTACGCCCCACCATATGACGTCACTACTGGCTTCCAGAAGCCTTTGCTCTTTTTGGTGTCCATTTGGGGCACCCTGTTGAAATTTTAATGGGATTAATTAAACAAAACATCATATTTTCCCTTTATCGTCGATTTCCTCGGCGATTTGTTTATGTATATAATATCCAGGCGCGGATCCAGGGAGGGGGCGGAGGGGGCGCGCGCCCCCGTAATTCTGCAAAATTCTTGCAAATCAGTCCATTTTGAAGCTAGTTATGGAGACAGTTACAGCCTTTCACCCCCCGGTATTTTGACATTTTCTCAATCCTGGATCCGCCATTGATATCTGATACCATCTCCCTCTACTACGGGTCGTCGAAGTTTTGGATGCTGATGTGTTGGTGGTGCAGTTTGTGAGGTTTTCTTTAGACCGCGGAATCTCCGGGGCGGGGGGCGGAGTGCCTAAGGAGTGGAACATCGGAAGATTTCGAGGAGTGAAGTCGGAAAGCTTTAACATAATATAACAATATATATTATTAATTATCTCTTCACATTGTGCCCCCACGAGCCTCAGGCCGTTTTACGCGTCGCTCGTACTGCGGGTTTTAAGTGGTGGTTCTTTTTCTTCCCTTGGCCGGTTTAGCCCCCCCCCTATGTAAGTCCACACCTAACCCGCCAGGGCATTTTGGGATATGTCCTGTCTCGGTCTGCTCCCTTTGCAATTATTTATATTTATTTATTTTTCGCCCTTCTCTATAGCCTCGCGGTGCAAACATGTCATTTGTGGTCTCACGCGCCTACCAGCTCGTGCCGAGTGAATCTCAATTTTTCTCAAAATTTTTTTTTGGGGGTGCCTGGTCTTCCCTGGGCATGTCATCTGTCTTGTCTCCTTGGCCTATTCTGCTCTACCCTTTTGGAACTCCCATCTCGGTGCGTGTCATCCCTAATCGTATTAACTTTCCAAAGTATTTTTTAACCTTTGTAATGACTATGCAAATGAAGAACCGGCTTCAAAGATGTTCTGGATTTAAAGAGTTCCTAAACGAGGACAAGACAGAGACCCGCATGAATTGTGTGTAAATTGCAAAGCTGTTCAGGAGAGAGACCTTGTAATATACACAAAGGGTAGACAGAAGTGGAGATCCCGAATCTTTTTGGTGAATTGGACGTGCATGGAGAAGGTAAAGAGGACAAAAGGCCAAGGCAAAACGGCTCCATCTTCCGTTTCTGCATCTCCCTATCTCCCTCCGGGTCGTTCGCCGGTGACGCTTTCGACCCTCTACTTCTACCACTCACCTAGACACTTCAAGAGCAGTCAGTCTACTTTGACTAGCTTCAGAACGTTATTACTACGGTTGCTACAGAGGCTATTAGACAGTTTATTTAGGGCAATTATCGTCTAGCCACCTTTGCAGTTGTGATGATCAGGGCCTTGATTTATATAATTCCGAGTTGATTAAGTGATTACTTACGACTGGCTTGTCTATCCACTCCTCCTTCCATTCTGGGTGAATTGGAAGATTTCAAAAATCAACGGTTGAGTAGCCGACGACCCGGTGCCCGTCTCATACGGGTCAAAACTCCATCCGTGCCTATTGTACAGGTTCAATTTCACTCAAAGTTGCTCTAACGGCGTCTCGGTCTCACCAGCCGACGAATGCCTGCCCTCAGTCCAGTGAAATTCAAATACTTGAGAAGTCCGTCTGGCTCTGTTTATTCCGTGGTGTGAAACTTAAACACCCTCAGTCCACCCGGGCGTCCTTAGTGTTGCAGTTGATTAGAACTGAGGGCGACTCCACTCCGTGCGGCAGTGATGAGCTCAGCGTTCCTTTGTTAAGACGTATTGATTAATAGCGGTACTGTTATGATTAACGGTCACCGGTGGTACTCGTAAGTGTGGCGGCTTTTCTGGCGGCTGGGTGCCCGTATGCGATGAGTATAGAAGTATTATGAGTATGAATGCATAATTTTATAATCCCTCTAAACCTCTTGACGGCCGTGTATTACGTACTGTAGCTATGACTCATTATGTTTGCGGCGGGGTCACCGATGTTACCGATAGCATACGTCAGAGGAACATGAGACTTTTGTATGGGGATGGCGAGTTAGAATTCTTTCTATGAAGACGATTTTTTCCTCCTTGGCTTCGTGAGGACGTTGGTGTTGTTCTTCATAGAGGGTTTATTACGATTAGGGAAATTTATTTCTCCCCCTCTGTCTTTCCAAGACTACAGTGGTTTTCCGTCCACCATCCGTCCACCTAGTTTAACTTTCGGTCGTCGTGCCGTCTACGTGGTTCTCCGGGTGTGAATTATTCAACCTTTCCTCCTCCGATTCAACCGTCGGCCGCATCGTAGTTCTTCGAATTCAATATACTACTACTTTTCCATCGGGTCCAAACCGTCGGTCCGTCACCCTATCGTCTTCACGGCATGGTCCAGAAGAGTTCTTCCCATCTGTATATTCATCTGGTACCAGGAAGGATAAGGATCATTCTACGGTATCTTTCTAGCATCGCTTACCACTTCCAGGGGTCGCAGTACACTACGCAAGTCTTCCAGTGATAGTTCCGGTAGACGACATCTACATGAGAGAGTGCGAATTTAGATCATGATGAATAGATAGTCTTTCTTGTCTTCAAAGAGGCCGTTCCATTCATCACTGCCGACGTTCTTCGGACAGGATGCTCTAAGTTAGAATGACTTTCTTCCTTTCTCCTCTCACCAATTTTGAATAGTCATTAAGATTCTGCTAAAGCCATGACTATTGAAGATCTAGAGGCTCTCTTCATGTAGTTCTTTCACGTCTAAGAACTATTTCTTTTATCGGAAGGATTATTTCGGGTTCAAGACATAGTGGAGATTGTTCTCATAAGACTATTAGACCAGTTCATGATCATGTAGACCAACAAGAAACAGTGGCTTCTCCTCAACGTTTTTTCACTTCAGACAGTAAACGTTCCCTCTAGTATAATGACTGCCCTCTTAGTTATGATTCCTCCAGTTAAAAATCGAATTGAACGATGTCATCATTATGTTTCAAGGCCTAAAGAGGATGATTCTACAAGTCTAGAAGATTTAAGAAATCTATAACCTATGATAGGGAAGTCTGTTCATCGTCACACCATGGTGTACTGGACAATCCTGAAGTTGTTTCGTCTGATTATGTTGATAGGGATCTATCCCTCATGACTCTTCCAAAATGATTCTCGTAACAAAGAACCATCCTCGATCCTCGATTGGTCAGCCTTCCTAGTGAGACATTCCAAGTTTAATATCATTAAGGATACTCTAACCATAACCGGTCTGATGCGACTTACTACTCCGCTCATGCACATTCTAATCAAGGCACTTCCAGTCTAGAGCGCACGGGATAGCTTGGGTAGAGGCTCTTATTTGATATTGAGGATACGAAATTGATAGAGATTTCCCAGATTTATTGACTCCTTCCTCCGATGCCGACCTCTTTTTCCTGACGGAAAGGATTTCGAAGAACCTACATACTATCATCTCCCAATGTTCTAGCGCCCTTTTTGTTACCATTTGCAGTTTTACCGCTGATGAAAGTCAGTTTTTGCTCTATACGCCTATGCCAGAAGAGACATTAAAGGCTATAATTTTTGAACAAACGGAGTGAAGGAATTGTTCGGACAAATGCTATTTTTAATTTTTCCAATAGAAACGTATAATGGAAGGTATCTATTCCTATTTTCGTTTTTCTTCCTACCATTAATAAAACAGAGACCTCAGACCGTCAAAATCTAACGCCCTCGTTAACAGATATATTCGTTCCGAGCGTTCAGATTGGTTTTCTCTTTCAGCTGTCATCAAAGAAGGGCTGGTTTGTGCGACATTGGATTTAAAAGAACAGCCTACCTTTATTTTCCAGTTTTTCCTCATCAAGTAGCTTCGCTTCAGTTTTAGACAACCAGTCTTACCTATTTCGAGCTCTGCCATTTGGACTTTCTACTTGCTACTGCGCTCCGTACCTTTACAATACTAGTTGAAGACAGTGGCGAAATCTGTGAAGGAGGGGTAGCCAATATTTATCTATCTCGATGATTGGTTGTTTGTATCTTCAAGCTAATCGAGTCTGAAAGTCAGTTTTACTTTGGTTTATTGAAGAAGGTGAAAGAGCTGGGTTTTTTGGATATAACCAAAGAAATCTAATCCCATCCAGTCCGAAGCCAAGTTTTTTAAGCAGCAATTCTGACTTGAAGAAAACCTAAGTTTTTCCTACAGAAGAGTGAATCCAACGAAACTGTGAGATAGTACCTTTCTCATTCTTAGAATGAATGATCTCCTGCTCATCCATGGCTCCGGCTGCTGCCGCTGCTTAGGAATATTAATGCTGGCAAGCTTAGTAAACCTTCTACCCTTCTGCAATTTGTGTGGACGGAGACTGCTCCATTTACAAACACACCTTCGGGATTACTACAGAGACTAAACGTCAAGCTACAAAACACAAAAACCGTCCTAGTTCCATTAGTCAAGATCGTGTAGGCATCTACGATGGGTATGCATACAAATAATTCTTATGGTGGGATAGAGTTCCACCGCGAGATACCTCATCGAGTTATTTCCACACGGATACTTCGAAGATAGTTGGGAAGCATGTCAATGAGAATCCCACAAAATAAAGGAGTATGGTCGAATATTATAAGAATCTCCAGATTTATTTACTAGAGTTGCTAGCGTCTAGACACGCTCTTAAAGAGATTCAAACCGATAGTTTTCTGGGAGTCCTGAAATCAGATTCAAAGACAATTCCTATTCCACTTAGTTGGCCTATATCAACCCACCAAGGAGAAAACACGGCGTTTCCCTTTCATTTGCATTGCAACCATCCGCCCCCTCACTTGGTGCCAGTATCATTCAACTACCCTCAAGGCGGAACATCTACCGAGAGTTATCAACTGTCTAGAAGACAGTTTTTCCTAAGGAAAATCAGACAATATGATAACTTATTCGGTATCAACTGTGGAATGGCATCTCAACAGCCATGTATGCCAGATGATTTTTCCAAGACTTTACAGGCCCATAGTAGATCTGTTTGCAAATAACAAGAATTACCAGCTCCCAACATTCTGCACGTGGCTAGCGGACGAGAAAGCCTGGGTGAGAGACTGCTTTACCGGTGGGCCATCATCAGAATTGTTGATTCATCATTTTTTTAAGATTAGAGCTGTGTAACACTTACCATTTTCCCGTAACATCAATTTAAAATTTGACGAAAACACTCTCACTGGAATACACAGGGGTCAACGAACTTTATTACGTGTGGGTTTCAATGGAGGGCATTTTTATGACATTAAAAAACCTATAGTTGTAAAACCGCAAACACCACGCAAGTCAAATTTTCAGCAAGTGTTCATAATAAAACTCTCTTCAACTTTTTAAATGTTAAAATCGACATTATCAATCAGATGCGCATTTATGGGAAAGCGCCCTCAGAGCTCAATTTTGAGCAAAAACGGCATTATCAAGAAAACGAAAGGCTATCGTGAGATGAAAGTTGCATAGCATGATTCCTAATACCCCAAAACATGGGTATTGCCACCAAAATTAAGCAAATTGAATAAATAATAACTGAGTTAAGGTCAAAAATCAAATTTTTGACAATTTGGCGGCCATTTTGGATTTTTCGACGGGGCACCCTGGTTTTCGCACTTTTTTCATTTTTATCCTCGAAAGTGGGATCAGGGTGATTACAGTCATCCAATGAGCCTGTGTTCGAAGTGATTCTGAAACATGACCCCTTCTATAAGCCCACCTCTAGTCATAATTAAAACATTCCCCTTTTATTTGCTATGAAAGACCACTAGGGGGTCTATTCTATGTCAATAAAAATAAAAAAATGCCTTCAGGGCACCATTTTCTGATGCGGTCATTTAGTCAAAACCATTACAAAAAACTGCCTCCCATCCTCACTTTTTCGAGCCACTGCTACGAGTAATTTTATAGGCCTTTAAGGGGGATGCCGCGATTAAGTCTAATAAGTTTTCATCTTGTAGAAATGGCCTTCGCCCAACAACAAAACACCACCTGTCAACGTTTTGCGCCGATATTTCAAACCCGTTTTGGAGAGCTAAAATTTGATTTTGCAATCCCATAGAGTACTTAATATTGGCGACCAAAAAGGGGCACATTTTTGCTTCCATAACATCCAAACCATACATCCTTTAGCCCCTAGGATTTCACAAGGTAAATGAGAACCAGAGGCGAACTCTGTATTTACGCGATGCGTAAAATATGTCCCCACAGCCGAATGTCGCGATCACTAACAGGGGATAAATGCAACTACAAACAACCCCACCCCCTTACCCCAACACCCCCACCCCCTTACCAACACCCCCCACCCCATCCCCAACACCCCGCAAAACCCCACCCCTCCCCACACCCCTCCCCAACACCGCCGCACCACTTCCACCCCAACCCCCTGCAACTATACCCACCCCCCTCCCCAACACCGCCCCCCTTCCCACTCTGGCCACACCCCACCCCACCCCCTCCTTAACCCCCCTCAACCAACCCAAACCCCCCGCATCACCCCTACCCCAATACCACCCCAATACCCGCTTCTCAATACCCCTTCCCAATACCCTGCAAACACCCACTCCCCTCCACACAACACCCCCTAACACCCTCCCCTTCCCAACCAACAACCTTCCCCTTCCCCAACACCCTACCCGCTCCCCAACACCATCCCCAATCACTTCACACCCGCCTCCCACACTTTCACACACCCCTCCCCCCACCCGCACACCCTCCCTAACACCATTCACACCCACCCTCTCCCCAACACACTGCAACACACAACACCCCCCTCGCCAAAACCCTGCCACACCCACCCCCCCGCCCGACCCCCTCCCAACACCTGCCACAAAAAAAAAAAAAAAACCCCTAATTTTCCCCACCCCCCTCCCCACCACCCCGCAATACCTAACCCCCTCCCCGAACACCCCACCCCCATTCACCATATAGCATAGTAGTCTCTCATGTATCGAAGGAATTTTGCCTATCCGCTTCTTTCAGATATAGCAATTACGCATATTTAATTACTCATTTGCATACCTAAACCGAATATATCAGCATACTTTCAAATTGCAAAAAATATTGGCCCATGATAGGCTTTCATGCAGTGCCAGGAATTTTGAGTTCGCCAAATTTTACAGTGTCCAATATAGAGCAATTACGCTGATTTTTGCATATTAATAGCTCATTTTGCATACTCAATTTGCCAAACTAAACGCCCAAAATCTCATCAGGTCGAGAACCTTCATCCCGCTTCCTTCTTCCACCAAAGTACATCATTATACGCCTTACGAACTCCAGATAACTTGTACACAGCCTTGCAGGATAATTTCATAAAATATGCAAATTAGATACTAAGTATCATATTTTACAACAATTTCCAAATCTAATCAGGTCGAGACTCATCAACCCGCTGCTTCTTTTCCACCAGTTACATTATCATAGCCCTTCGGAACTCCAGATAAATCATATCAACATGGTTAACATTTTATCACAGAACGGACGAACGACCGGACGAACGGAACCGACCGGACGCTGCTTTCTAATTTATAGTCCCCGTTCCGACCTCCTCGTTCCGGGGGGAAAAATAGTACTTTCTTCTGATACCAAATGTTTACCACTGCGTCCGTTACAATCTGGGTCCCTGGGGACGTGGCTATTCGCGATCGGGCCATGGACCGTTTAAGTTATCCCTCTTGCTTTGAAAACCATTGGGATTTTTCAAAGGTCCTGCAGATTATGTGCGTGTGGGTGTGTTTATGTTGTGTGTGTTTGTGTGCGTGCGTGTTTAGGTTTTACTGGTTTGTGCTGTATCTTTAAAATGGTACATAATATAATTATAGTTAAATCCTCCCCAGAGGGTATGCTAATCTTGTCGTGTCTAAAAATTGTAAAAAGTTATTTCTTTCAATGTTTTGATAATATAATAACACATTTCATGTAATATAGGAATGGGAGTGAGGGGTTCCTTTTGCCATGCCGTACAAATAGGTGTCAAATGTTGTATTTGCTTTCAGCTTAAAACAATAGTTTATGCATTGTTTTGTTTTTGTAAAACCCCACCCCAAAAAAATTGGTTTTCAGCTCTCACTCCCATTTAATAAAAAACTTTTTACAAAAGCTTTTGTCATTTAAGTATTTCAGTTGAATAAAAAAATGTAAATATTTTGTCAACATTTCACATGTACATGTTAGACGCAACTATGTTACAAGGTGTGGGGGGTTCCTTTGGACCCCCCAAAATTTGGTTTTTTACGCTGCCCCCTCTCCCCCCCCCCCCCACCCCCCTCCCCCAGTCCCCCGGTAGCATAACGGGAGTGAAAAACCCTTGTTCCTAAGTGCTAATTAAAACCAGTGGCGACGTCTTAAATTGGAATTTCTTGGCCACCCTCCCCCTGGGCAACTCGTTCATTTTTTATTAGTAGTAACCAGCGAAAAGAATTGGTTTTATACCGATCGAAATAAATTACCGGGGACATCATCATGGCCTTGATTCAGCGCAGGCAGATTCACGCAATAATAGCGAGTATAGTGCATACATGTATATCGCTTTTGCATCTTCCGGGTGACTCGCAGAGGTCTGTAAACTATGTAATATTTATTATTATGAATATTAGCAGCAATAGCAGAGCTGAGAAACAATGAGTAATACAAATGAATAACGCTTGTGTGTGCATGTGCAGAGCTGAATTGGTTGCTGAATTTGGCACATGCAGCAGATGGTTTTCGAAGTTCAGAATCACATTCATGCATTGCGCTTGCGCATTGACCCTGTCAATCTTGTGTATCGCATGAATAATGCAACACGAATGCGACCGAAGTGTTTCCGAAAGTGTTCGAACATGTGGTCGAACCACTGACCCATGGACGTCACAAAGAGCGGGTCATTTGAAATTTCCATTTAGCGTGATTAGCGTTAATTAGTTCGGACTCTGCACACGTGTGAGATGGACACTGTGCACGTTTAAGGCTGGTGGACAGATCAGATTTCCTCCAAATAAACATTGCAAATTTTGCAGAAACCAGGTAACAGATTGACTTCATTTAAACTGTGTTATGCTTTGGGAGTAGTGCTCTTTCTAATGAATCTACTTTCAAGGGTTATAAAACTTAAAAGGCAATTGGTAATTTTATTTTTCTAGCTATAAAGGTCATTACATAGTGTCATGCCGCTTGCCGCTCAGCGGCAAGCCGCTTGCAGGATTGAGCTATTTTTGTCAAGCGGCGCTATCGCTTGAACTACGTCATCGAGCGGCACCGCTCTAAAGTTTAACTCAAGTCAACTCAATGCGATTTGCCGCTTTGGGAAAAGCGGCAGCCCGAGCGGCAGGGAGATCGATTTATCGGCTTGACGCTTTGCCGCTTGGGTCACCGCTAGCGATTCTGACATGATTGCGTAGTGACGTAAATTCATCATCATAGCGGCAAGCCGTAAGCAACATGACACTATGTAATGACCTTTAAGGAAAATCTAAATTGTAGAACATTTTGAAAATAAATAATCCAGGCTTTATAATGAACCCAAACATAGTGCAATTGGACTGAGGATAGCGCTGCGACTGCAAGTTTAATCGGAAAGAGAGTGAAAATGTAACGGTCCGCAGCTATTTGGGGGGTCAGTCCAATAATTTGGACTACCTCATGACGGTTCTTCACAGATGCATGGCCTTTAAAACAGTCTATATTGAATCCCAAAACATTATGTGTGTCAGCTATGACATTTTTGTAGCCTCAAATTGGCGACCACTGACAACATCGCCTCCATCTTACCTGATTCCTATTCAAAGTTCACCGTGCTTTCACAACACTGCTCTAACCTTAGCCGCAGTAATATCTCAATTTTTAAATTGCGTGAATTGCTTAAAATATTTCAATACAAAATCGGGACTTAGTCACACGTCAGAATCTCAGTTTTGGGGGGGGGGGAAATTTCATTAAATTTTCACTTCAAAAAAGAGTGCTTATGATATTACGACTATCATGGTGTTGATAACCTCTAATACACTGTCCGTTGTATGGCGCACTATGCGACCCGCGGGAATGGTGCGTCATTGTCCAATGTGATAGAATTTACCTATGCCATGACGCACACCGTGTCTCAAATATGAACGCAACCTTTGCTTACAATGACCGGTAACTTCAAATAACCTTTTGTGACGAACCATTTCTTGATAATGAGAACCATTTAACTGTCCTAATGACGCACGTCTGCCATGACTGAACTGCATGAACTGAGTGAATTGTCCGAATGATCCGGCGGCGTGGCAGAGTTGGGCCAGCAGCTCAACTCGTTTCTAGTTTGTGCTGCTTGATTAAAAAGCAATCGTGATAGCCAGTCTAGCAGATGCTATCGGCAACAGTGAAATAAATTCCCTGTGCTTTATAATACTACTGACGGAAAACCACACGTTGCCACATTGGAACTCAGCAAAATATTTAAATCGTCCGCCATTTCGTTGACATCATTTGCTGATGCCGATGGACAAATTGACGGAGGTCGTGCTAGTTGCATCTGCATTCTTTAGGAATTCCCTGACATGACACTGCCGTCATGTAATGAACCGGGGCAATGAATATTTAAATGCTACAATTTAATTCTTTTGCCAATCATACTCGGCATTAATACAAGTGCTATATTCATAAAAATACACTAGGCCAAGGCAAGGGCGTGGTGGCGAAACATTTATTTATATTACTATTTTACGAGTGTTACCGGGAAGAAACCCGTGTAGAAATTTTAAAATGTTAGTTATTTACCCGACTGTCGGCTAGATAGCTTTTTTGTGCATTTTATTCAACCGACTAAGGAGAAAGTGGTTGAAAGCCACCCTTGAACTGCCCCTGGTTTTCGAATTTGGACCTAGAAACTGGGACAGAGTAGTAAAGACATGTGAAAATAAACAACCAGCCAGTTAGGCCTACAGAGAACACCGCGATAACAAAATACATCGAGTAGGGCAGGCACAATTAGTCAGGCTTGTGTATTTTCTTCAGCCGCTGCAGGACACAATAAAAATGTGCACGGGATTTCAAAAGGCGGCTTTTTGGGATAACTCAGGAAGGGGATACTCAGATTTGATCATGACGGGAAGGGAAGGTGCTGCTGGAGCATCGGAACCTATAGGAATAGTTTTTTAAGGGTAGTTTGGGCAGTTAGGTACTTCCTTTTAGGTATGTTTCTCGAACTATTGGCATATTTTAATTTAAACTTTCGGGAAATTTCGGGATATTTTTGCAAAAAAAGGGAGATCAGAACATCCCCATTTCTTATTAAAAGACATGCGAGTTGAAAAGGGGAGGAACTGGGCCTGTAAAATGGAGTAGGCCTCCAGTTGAGCTGTGGTATAGAGACGCGCGCAACGCGCCCCTACTGTTGATTCTGAAAACCAGTCTAGCCTTTGCAAGATCACAAATGGTACCTGCTTTCATACCACGTGAGATCCAGATTACATATTCCAATGTAAACGGCCGACAGGGACAGGGGGATAGACACCCTTCTCATGGAAACCACTTTCCTTAAGGAAAGCTCTGCACTGTATGAATCGAATTCCTCGCCGACCTGAGGAGCTCCGAGTGAACGCGAACGCTGTCGCTGACAGCCATTTTGGAGGGAATCAAAACAACCCGCGGTCGCGCCAGTTACGTCCCCGGGATTACGTCATCGGATGCTGTATATTTCCCCCTCTTGTGATCTGATTCGAGTTGTCACACACAGGTCGCACATGGTTGTCGGTTCAATATCATTTCGTTTATCAACCGCATTCGTGGGGATAGGGTCATTCTACCGTGTCTTATTCAGCCGACTGTCGGGCCGATAGCCACTTCCTAAAATAAAACCCTCCGCAGTCTCCTCAAACTGCCACTCTCGTTTCGGTATACCCTCTGGCTTATTGTGTTTCAAGTCCTGTTTTTATCCGAAGTTTTGTAGACATAACCCGAACTCCACTCTCTATTTCAAAACTTTTGATCCTTAAGTTTCCGGATTTCTCCATCTCAATTCTCGGCTGGCATTTTTCTCTTCAGTGATACCTAATATCAATTCTGGCCGTTCACCAGCTTGCGTTCCCATCTGTCATACCATGTCCACATTGTTCTAACTTTTTCCATGCACAGATACATCCCTCCGTACGGGAATTTCGTATTGCATGACCGGGCGGGAAAAACCAACAATTGTCCTTTTGAGTGCCCGCGCGCGACGCGCGCGCATTCGCGCATTCGAAAATGCTTGAGTCCAAGCGATTTATCGCGCACTTGTTAAAATCCGGCTGCGGTTTCTACCTTCGTATTTGGAAGTCGGCAACCCAGCAAAATACTTCATTGCATATTTATGATAATGTTCACCCGGGAACACTATGCTTTAAACCAGTTACACGCAATTTCATACTAGTGAACGGCTGGTAATCGGTGTCGAGAGCAAAATCTGCAGGTATTACTCCCCAATGTATCGTTACTCCAATGGAAATACCGCACGGATGTTGTAAACGAGAACATGAACACGGACTATGTGTAAATATGCATGATTAAACGTCGTAAATTTAAAGCCGTTCCTCGCATCTTCGCACGTGTTTTGTTTTGATTGAAGCTGTGAGTCGATTTTTGATAGCTACGATGGCGCGTGTGCCGAAAGAAGTTGGAGGGTCTTTACAAAAACCTTAACGAAATATAATTTAGATATATTTTCGACATGAAGACAGAAACGAGAGACGGGTAACCACCGTTGTGGTCAAAGTGTTCTTAAACTATGCACCAACATTTCAAAGAAAGAACGTTCCGGGGAAAGGGGTCGCCCGCTTACAAGTAAGAACATACTACAATGACACACGTTGCAATGATACATATCAGCTCGTGAATCCCATTATTAATGAAAACGTGATCTTACTCCCAATTAGTTTTTAAGATCATTCTGACTAAATATGTACTGACTGTTGCCGACTTAGTTTCTACATTTGTTAACTGAATGTTTGACTGTTCTTGCATGCCCAGTTTACTCCCCCCTAGTCTAGACAAGACCTTTCAAAGAAAAAAAACTTCCCCGCTCGTGTTCGCGGTTTCAAGGCCTGGGTGAATACTTCTTTGAAAATTGATATACTTGAAGATACATTTACATCATGATACTTTGATTAAATCTTGAGTGACATTCTAAGTAAGTAAACTTAACTTGTTTACTAACTTGATTGCAGTATAACATGCTTTAATTGATAACACCTTAATTGAAAATGCATGGACCTTTAAACCTGCTTCTGTCCTCGCTTCAGTTGCCGGTCCTGCTTGCTACATCTCTATTCTTGTAAAAGCCGCTCCAGCCAGAATTGGGGAGCTTTTAAAAAGCACTTCTGCAGCTCGCCTCAAGTAGCCAAGATGAGCTTTTACTGCTCCTCTGAAATTTCAAAGACATTTCTGAAAAACTCGAGTTGTGAAATACTGATCGGCTGCGAAATATCGCCCAAATATAATTTTTAATGACTCGTATCTCTTTCAAATCCAGGAATTAATCTCATTTGGTACGATTAGCCTTAGGGTATCTAAGGAATGCAGTCTGTTCATTTATTCGATGTTTTTTTTATTATTCCTGGAACATGTCCAGGTTCCACAACCAAAAGTTGGATGTTTGTTGCATTTCCCAGGGTAGTCCCTGGGCATGACCCGGGCGTGGCTTAGATAATTATTGTTGAGATTGAGACCGTATTTTGTCACTGGAAGCGCCAGGCATCTCATCGTGATGATTTAAAAACTGAGCATGAATTCACGTCTTTCTATGTGAAAACGAACGGAAAAAAATATGGCAAAATCCATATTCCTATCCTGCTTGCATAACAATCGCAGTTATATTTTCCGAAACAAATATCACAAGGTATTTTTATTTTCCTAACGACAGTGGATGGTTTTTAGACAATGAGTCGGGTACTGGGTTTTCATACTTTTCTATTAAGGATTTTATTACGTCAGGATTAAATACATCACACACGAGGGGATCCCTGTCATTACCATCATTATACGTAATAGGGGAGATCTCATTCTATTCTTCTAAACCCGTATTATGTCTTCTTCTACGTCGTAACAATCGTAAACAGTAATAACGATGACGACAAATAGCTTGGAAACAGCTTGTGAGATGTTCCCCTTTTAATATTCTTTTCTTCCTTATCAGAAGTAGAGCTGGCAGAACTTAACAATTATGTCCCCTCCCTTTGTAAAGGAAATAGCTCCAGCTCCCAAGTCCTCACGCCACAAGCAGGCTTTAAAATCAGGACTTACACGATTTTTACTTTCGGAGATTGGGCCCGGATGGTCGGTTTGAGGTAATACGTTTCAGTACATAATTTGTTTGTGAGATAGGCGGATTTAGGGGGGTGGGGGCGCACACCAGGCTCGCGCCCCCCCTCTATTTTTGTTTGCAACCCAAAGGGCCCCTTGTAATTGAAAAATTGCCTTTTGCCGCCCAGGCGCCTGTATATCCTAGGAAAATGACCTTTTGTGGCCGCCCTTGGCGGACACACTTTGTAAAATTTTCCGGCGAGCGCACACAATTTGTTTCACTATGTGTGAAAATTCTGAAGAGCATGGGGGTATCTTCTTTGTTGTGTTGTTTGGTGCTCTGGTGGCTTGAAAAAAAATATAAAATATAGGGTTTGACCTCCGACCCCCCCCCCCCACTCTTTAGAATTTTTAAACCGAGTGAAAAAAAAATTGGGAAAATTTTAAAAGCTGAGTAGTGACGGGCGCCCCCCCCCCATTGAGAGTCCTTGATCACCGCCCCTGGGTTGAAAATAAATTTTTTATAATTTAAGGCTCCCCCAACAACGATGTCAGTTGTAAATTGTTATCGATTCAAAACCAATAAAAACGGAATATTTAACATTTAAACAAATAAATAAATAATCATGTAATTTTTTTAGTAAGAAAGCCCTCCCCTTTTAAAATGGTGGAAGAATGAATATTATTCATATAGGGAAAACCTCAATTCTGAAAAACACGTGCTCATTACCCATATCTAGTACCACTTCTTGAAAGGACCTCTCGTTTCGTTTGTGGTAGGCCTTCAAATCGAAATATATGAGTCACAGGGCGACGATGCTTGATTATTATTATAATAGAGATGCGCTATAATCTGTTATTATCGGTAACCTAATTATTGCCAAGTTAAAACCATGACGTTCTCATAGTTTACTAAATGTTCAAACATACGCAAAGGAATTGCTCCCCGCCCAAGTAAAACTACAAATTATTATGCAGAGAGTCAAGACAGAGACAGGCAGGTGTAACGTTCAAGTCCTGGCATGCATAATAAATTTTCAAGAAATGACGGGCCACTTTTTGACTCAAATATTCGCTGTAATTTTCTTCAGTGGCAACCTTTTGAGCTCTTTTGGTCCTGGGTTTTGGCCATGCTTGGTTTTGCACCACGTTTGTCGTGTCGATATGGAAATCGTCCCAGCCCCTCCCTCGTAATTGATGAACGGGCCCTAATGACTATGGGGAATCCCCTGCGTGACGTAATTAAGTCCAGCATTAGAAAGTTAAAGATAAAAACTCGACACATATGTGTTTAAAACATCCACGGTAGATTGGGAAAATGAAATTGTGATTCCTTCACGCATAAAAATCACCGTTGAAATCCTAATGTTGGGCAAAATCATTTTGTAATGTCTGTAGCTTTTCTACACGCCCGGCCTGCACACGGTGCTAACAGGTGCTACATGTACATGTACATACATGTAGCTCATCAATTATTAATCACTGAAGCCCAGGGGCTGAAGCACGTGCGATATTTTAAACAATTTGATCATCAGAAAGTATGTATTTCAGTAAAGATGGTAGGCTTACTATCATTTTTCGTCTTTATGCTAGCACATTCAATTTCAATCCATAGTCAATCGAAGGCCGTAGATTTAATTCGACATCTTGAGCTATATTGATTGCAGATTTGAACAATTTTTGTGATGCCAAATAGAAAATTACTTAAAAATGGTGAAACAACGCTGAAATTTGTAGGGTTAACATGTGTGTGTGAATTCGGAGGCTTGCGTCCCGTGCATGTGTTCCGCAGGCTGCAGCTTCTAATTATCTTACATTTATTGTTATTTGGTCCTTAGAAATTGTGATTACAACTAAATAAGTGTTTACATGAGAAATAAAGTTGGTATTGAAAAGAAAAAAAAAATATCGCGTGTTTTGTATTTTTTTTGAAGATTTGTAGTAAAACTTAAGTATTATAAATGAACGAAAAAAACGTGGCCCACTGGATATTCCGTGGACTCGCATCCTTTACTTAAGGGGTTTGACGTGTGATTTGTTTACGCGCAAGCTGCTTTACACCTTCACCATTCTGTTTGGAGCCCAGTCATGGACAAATGGAAGAATTTTAGTTTTGAGCTGCGAAGGAATCATGCGCAGATACCGCAGACAACTGTGCGTTTGTTTGCGTTTATTAAAATCGCGCATCTCTACGCCTGCATTCCTGCTTTGCTGCACGCCGAATGTGGCGCAGATTTTTCTTGCCACCCAACAAGATGCCCAATTTGAAAAAAGTGTCCAATTTCAGTGGTTTTCGGCGTGTAATGGAAAACGTAAGTCGGTGACCCTCATTTTTTATTTCAAAATTTTGAAGAACGACATCGGGACCTCAACATATTTAGAAATTACAAAATTTTATCGAGAAGTTTTTATTTTGTGGTCGATCCAAACGTCAAATTTTGACTTTTCCCATTGACTTGTGTGGTATAAAAAGTGACAACATACCTTTTTTGTTTTGGCTATAGCTCAAAAACAAAGTCGGTGACCCCCATTTTTTATTTCAGATTCTTAATCAGCACCGTTGTAAATACCATATATATGAATTCTGGAAAATTTTATCGAGTAGATCACTAACACGTCAAACCCCTTAAGTGTGACAGAGGTTCAAATCTCCTTCAAAGTAGGTTTTTTTCTTCCTTCTTCACCTTCGCACAATGTATTAATCAATTAAATTTACCGGTATTGAAACATTTATTAACTTCTAAATTATTTTTCCCCAAACAAATTTTGCTATTTCCAACATGTTTTACTTTGAGATTGCATGGGGGTGTAGTTCGTCCTTCACTCTAGACTACCGGCCATGTTTACTTACAATTAACATAATTATGTTTGTAAACACACTCGCACAATAAAAACAAAAGTGCCAATCATATCCAAAGAGAGGGAGAGCTCGAAATACCATGAATAAATACAAGATTTTCGTCTATAACTCAATGCTTTTTGATAAAATCAATGGTTGTCATATAAAAACTCAGTGAAAGGGTTAATAAAAAAATATTAGCGGTTGCGACCTATTCCCGGGCAGGAGAAGCTAGGAGAGTCGGGGTAGAAATCGGCAAGGATTGCTAACTCCTTTATGTCATGCAATTTCTGATATGAACAGTGCGGTGGATGAATATATTACGGGAAATTTGAAAGGTAGATAACGGTCCGTTATTTTTGATATGCCGTTCGAAAACCTCCTCTTAAAATACATTTTTTAATGACGTAAAGTGTACAGCAAAATCAATGGATTAGATTGTTATCAGTTGAGCTTATGTCACGCCAGTAACGCACAATCAGAACGGTTAGTTCGGGGAAGCCTTGAGAAAATGGTGGGTGGGAAAAGTGACTTTCAGAATCCTGAATGAGAACGGGGGGGGGGGGGACGTATTCGATTAGAACGGGGCTGAGACGACTGGGCAACACAACAATCTATCCTGACCATTTGCGCATGCGTTGTACGAGCCCGTGGAACACAAGTGCCAGGCCCCGATGAATCGTGCAGCCCCGCGGGCATTTATCTGTTCAAGACCAAAAGGGTTATAACCCTAACCCGGACCCGTCGTTTTGCCGGCCGACGGCCAAATGCAACGAAGGCAAATCTATTTTATTTTCTATAACGGCCCAGATGCAACGAGAGCCAAAAGTTTGCGTTTCATGCATCTCGGCCGTTTTTCCGGGCACAGATAAGTAGGGGGTAAAGTCAATAACGGCCCAGATGCAACGGAAAACATCGTCAGTTTCCAGGAAGACGGCCCAAAAGCAACGAAAAACATCGCGTAATTTTCCCGGAAGGGGGGAACGGGGGGCCCCCCCCAGGAATGCAACGAAAAACATCGCGCCATTTACCGGAAAAGAGTCCAGATGCAACGAGAAACATCGCGTGCGAATGGAATAAAAACCAGGGTAAATAAATAAATATATGGAGGCGTACTGCCACCACTGATCTGCAGAAATTGTAGATATGTGCCAGGTTGAGAGGCGCTATTACGCTACATCATAGTCGTGCGTGGCGCTATTATGCTACGTCATGGCTCCGGTTTACGTCATGAATACGTTTAGATAATTAAAAAAAATAGCTTATCGAAAAGGGGTGGCGCGATCACCATCGAAATCGGAAATTGTCTATGGGCATTGTACACATGTCACCCGCCTGAGAAAAAGCTATTGCGCCGCTGCGCGGCAAACGTCCGAAATGCAGTGAAAAAGAATCGCATCATTTCCAGTCAATAACGGCCCAAATGCAACGAGGAAAGATCGGTATTTCCGTAAATACGGCCCAATGCAACGAGGAACATCCGGTCATTTCGAAAGACGGCCAAAATGCAAGAGGAAACATCGCGTCATTACCGGTAAGACGGACCAGAAGCAATGAGGGCCCAATGAGAGTCATTGCGCGACAAAAAAATAGTTGTTGACGGCCGCTTGAAACGAAAAGCATTTCCGACCGTTACCACGTTTTCGTGCCTCTCATTGCCTCTCGGCCGGTGTTAGGGTTAAATTACTCAAAATTAAAAAACGGTTTAAAACACAAATACTGCCCAGTTCCTACAAATATTCAGGGCAGTGGAGCATGTATTAGAAACATAATTACAAGCAGAGATGCATTGACATGTCAGACGCCGAATACGAACGTATTATCATGGGCAGCTAAGCAAAGCAAGGCAGACTTCACTCTCCTGACTGGGGTCTTGTACACAACACACGTACACGCCCTGCCACGCACGATGCATTGCAACTCAATGAAAATGATGCGTATGTGTGACGAAAATGGAAATTCACATGGGGTTTGGGGGGGGTGATTAAAACACATATTGAAAATTCCAAATACTAAAATTACATTGCCGGCCCCCCATGTTTCTACAACGCAAAAACATGGATATGTAGCGGATCCATGATGAGTGAGCAACCTCGGGCTAGCCTCTGTCAATGCTTCCACACACCCACACACACACACAAAATCGCCGCGGCCAGCTATCCGGCCAGCTATATTTACTATCATTTTAGGCCCAAGTATCATGAATTTTGCAAGTTTTTCTTGATCGTAGATTGAAACACTGCTTTGGGTAGCTCTGGCCGGGAAATGGTGAACCTTTGAATCGAATTCTCTGTACATTCCATGCCCAGGTTCACAGTGATTGCCGTAAAACACCCTGCCACACTCCATAAGTGGGTTGTGTACTTAGGTCAGAGGCATAAATAGCTATACGGGGTCCATCACGCATTTTAAAAACTGGCATTTACTCACTTGACTTGCAAATCAATACCAAAATGTCACTAATTCGTATTTGTAACGGATGTGCAATTTATTGTCCCCCCAGGTGTACTTAAGAGCATGTTGGCGTCAAAATGGCACACAAAAGGAAAGAAATTGAGCGCACTAAAGTATACGAAAATTTGCCTTTATTAAAATTCTACATCAAAAACTTGCTAGAAAACTGGTTCATAATACCGACATAATTGCTTTCATTGTGTCTAATACTTTAATATTCGTGCTTAATAAACCACCCAGGGAATCGGAATATACCAATAGGAGGTCAGTAAGTGAAGTATTTTAAAAAACTTTTTTCCCCGACAGGTTTTGCATCGGAAAAACCCCCACGCGATATACTATGTACTTAAAGACACTATCAGTGATTTGAAAATATTTAAATTGCAGGGAATGCTTCAAAGGAGGATAAGTCTGTAGAATTTCTCATAAGTTACCTTTCCAGCTGTGAATTGACAGAAAAGAAAAACGGCAGTGTTCCAAGATACGATTCTCCATTCATTACGTGGTGTAGTAAGTGTCCGAACGGACAGTAATGACTAAAATCTCCGATCTGTCTTATTAGGTTGCTTCTGGTATTATAATTTGCAGGGTATGTGAGGCTACCCGTAAATGTACATACATGTAAAATCTGATTTTGATGATTTTTTCGATTTGCTGATGTAGCAAATCACTGATAGGTGTCTTTAATCTATAGCCCCGCGGCTTAGCTATAAAAAACCGATGCATGAACTCTGATTTATTTTCAAAAAATAGTCTCTTATACAGCGAAATTAACAACGGATACGTATTGCTCGTACTTTGTTGAATGGTGCGTTAGTGTTGTAAGCATGTAGTAGAAGGAGAGTAGGCACCGGCGAAATTTTAAGTGGGAGGTATAGAGAACAGCATTCGGAGAATTGTGAAAGTGGATGAGATGCATATTTGGTTTTATGCCAGGGAAGGGAAAGATAGATGCAGTGTTCATTTTTGAGGAGGATGCAAGTGGAATATCGAGCAAAAGGAAGAAGCGTATATGCGCTTTGTGGACTTGGAGAAGGCCTTTGATAGAGCACCGAGGAAAGTGATGGAGTGGGCAATGGGAAGAGGGGCAGACCAGAGTGGTGGTTAGAGCGGTGATGAGTCTGTATGAAGGAGCAAAAAAAAGGCTTAGAGTAGGGTCTGAGTTGCCTGAAGAGTTTGAGGTGAAGCGTGGGTTTGCATCAAGGTTCTGTGCTGTCACCGTTGGGGTTGCAATTGTGGTTGATGTGGGACGGAGATGTGCAAAAGAAGGTTTGACTGGGTGAGATGCTGATGGACGGCGTTTCTCGGGAAATGGCCGTATTTCCTACTACCTCCCTGGTCAATGCCCGCTTCCCTGGTACTCCCCCGTCCCTGGGCTCAGGCTCTTTTCTGCTTCTATGACATGATGATTTAGTTTGATGTGTCAGACAATGGAGGGTTTGAGGGCGAAGTTTTGGACGTGGAGAAGGCATTTGAGAGTAAGGGCTGAAGGTAAACATTGGGAAGACAAGTGATGGTGAGTGGGAGGAGGGGGAGGTGTTAGTGATTAAGGGGGACCCATGTGGAATATGTGGATAGAGGGTGAGGGCAAATTCAGTTTGGTGTGAGAAAAATGTGGGAAATGGATTTCATGGGAGATGCACCAAAGATGAAGAGAGTGACCCCAAGTTTGCAAGGGACTTGGTGTGGGAAGATGCAAGAAGGGAGTTGAGGGGTGGGGAGGAGGTGGAAAAAGTTGTGTGACGAGGTGGAAAACAGTGAAGGAGTTCAAATACATAGGTGACAGGATTAGTGAGGGTGGTGGATGTGAGTCGGCTGTGACAGCCAGAGTAAGGTATGGGTGGGTGAAGTTTAGAGAATGTGGAGAGTTGTTACTTGGCAGAAGATTTCCTTTGAAGATTGAAAGGGATGGTTGGACAGGAGCTGTGTGAGATCGTGATGCTGTATGGGAGTGAGACATGGTGCCTGAGTGAAAATTAGATGGATGGGGATTTTGAAAAAAAAAAAACAAAAACAAAACGGGCAGAGTGAGAGCAATGGTGAGAGCACTGTGTGCGTGTGAAATGATGGATAGGAAGAAGACTGAGGATTTGAGAAGATGTTGGGTTGGAAGAGGCGCTGACTGACTGGCAAGGGCGAAATTGTTGTAAATGGTATGGACTGATGAGGAAGGATGAGGAGCATGTTTTAAAAAAGGGCTTTTGAGTTTGAGGTGGGTGGTTTGAGAAAGAGGGGCCGACCAAAGCGGACATGGAGGAAGCAAGTGGAGGAGGAGAGAGGAGGGTTGGGTTGAGGATGGGGGATGCATTGAATCGGGGCGAAGGGAAGGAGGGAGTAAGGGCGATTGCTACGAATGTTGAGGTGAATCCGGCCACCCCCGGTTGCGGGGACAAAAGAACGGATTTAAAAACTTGGTTTTACTAAGTACTACTACTACTATAATACTTTGTCAGTTTGCAGGGGATTTTGGAAACGCGCCACGGCGAAATTCAAAATATCAGGTTGTTTACTAAAAATCAAGTTGGTGCTCACCTGGTGAGCGCCAAATAGATTCTCCTTTAAATTACTTCTTTCTCTGTGCCAATTTCAGCACTGGGAGATATATGGTGTAAACGAAAATGGTTACCCAAAAAAACGAATTTTAGCGGATATTCCTATATGTTTCTACAGGCACTCAAAAGTACGCATCCCCTCGGCGGCCTTCAAATCTACAAAATCCTCAAATTTGATACGAGAATAGATTGTACAAGTTAATAAATTTAAATACAATGTGACTTCACTAATGAGCCCAATATTAGGGAAATATTGATCTCCGAGAGAGCTATTTATTCTTTTTGCTGGGCGAATTCCTACGCGATAGAAGATAGGGATATCTTTATTTGAGTTGGTTGCTTGGCCTCCATATCGGGTACATATGACACAATAATTTGCCGAAAGTGGGGCCCTATCTAAAGGCCCTTTTCAGAATTTAATAGAACAAGGGAAAACAATATAACAACACCACAACAAGCTACGACAATAAAAGAAATTTACCTTTCCAATATATCACATAAGCCCCCATAAGATGATAAACCAGGAAAAAACCCAGTCCTTTCTGTTTGAATATCCTTTTTCAAAGTACCGATACTCGGCTAGTTTCCTTATAATTTGGATATCTGCTAGTTGTTTAAAAATAATTGAACAATATTGTGAGCCTATATAGGCCTACCGTTTTTAACTATGCTTGGGAAGTGCATGGCCTGGTAGTAACATAACACTATGTTTCTTTTCAGTACTTTTTAGACTGACTTTTAAGTTTTTGCAGCTTATTGCTAATAGGCCTTAAACGCATTTACACGTTAATAAATCGCTTAGCACATAATGTATCCAATATTCTTTTTAGCTATGTTTAAATAAACAGGGAGATACATGTACAATAGGGCAGTTCAGGTGAAAATAAGTGCTGAATCTGTGGTTTAAAATGTCATTGTATGGGAAAGAGAGACTCTTCAGCAACTCGCACACTGCGAATTTTGCAAATCGGAATTCCGTGCAACTTATTCAATTTTTGTACTCGCACATAACAGTCATTGGAGAACAAGGGTCAAAGGGGTCAAGTCTTTATTTTCTTTATTGTGCCATGGCACCAGGGTAGTGTCCTCTTCAACACAAAAATATGTACAGAATCTAAAAGATAAAAGGGGTACACGTGATTTTTTTAGGTTATGTTCCTGATCTATGTACCTACAGATTACATAACATTACAAGTATTTATCTCTCCATTTACAACTAATTGAATAATTTTTGAGGAAAAATTTTAAATTTTTATGTTTTTCAATGAAAGGGAAAAATAACCATTCTTAATATAGATGTACTTTAAGAAAAACTTTACATAGCATTCTGCCAACTTGCAGGAGTTTCTCTTAATACACTCATATGACAGAATTTTTGCAGAACACAGAGTCTATTCGATAGCCTGACGTTACACTAATTAGCATATTTTGACCAAAAATGAGCAAAATTTGCATTTTTTTAAATCACAATGCAAAACAATCTGAAATTTCAGGAATTATTCTATGAGCCTAAACAAACATAATTATAAACAAATGAGCCTAATTAATGCTCTTCAATTGGCCTAATAATAAACATAATATTTAACCAAAAAATGTGCACAATTGAAGTAGTTTGGATTTCTTGAAATTTGTGAGAAGTTTACAAGCTATCTAGTCTGAAATTTTTATGGTTCCCCTTCAACCTTTACCAACACAATTTGAAGAGAGTGAGTGTATGAAATGTTACATGGGCCTAATTTGCATATTGTTGCCCAAAAAACTGAGCATATTGAGAGTTTTTATTAAATTTGCTTTGTAGAAGTTTACAAGCTATCAATCGTTAAGTTTTCGTGCGTACTTCTTCCAACCTGTACAAACACAAAGTGTTACATAATGAGTGAAAATTTTATTCATGACCTAATTTAAATATTTAGACCCCCATTTTCAGCAATCAGTGTCCCCAAAGATGCCATATTTTTAAAGGATGTGCCACTCTCACCCAAAGGCCCCTATTTTTGGAGAATTTGAAATTCCCACCAAAATAACCCTACTTTTTGCAAGATTTCGACTTTTTTTTTATAATTTAGCATATTTTTGTCCAAATACACTGCTTATGGGCCAATTTTGTGTGTCTATTCACCCAAAGACCTCTATTTTTCCATGTTACCGATTGCCTCTGGGTTTGAAATCGCTAGCTTTACACCCCTATGAATTGAATGTTGGAGTGACCCCCCTAAGCCCTCTATTTTTCCATGTTCCCGAATTGCCTCTGCGTTTGAAAATCGCTAGCCTACAATTCTATGAATTTCATGTTGGAGTGACCCCTCCCCCCCAAAGACCTCTATTTTTCCATGTTACCGAATACCTCTGGGGTTGAAATCGCTAGCCTTACACCCCTATGAATTCATGTTGGATGACCCCCCCCCCCGTGAAAATTAACTACAGGGCAGGTCATTATTTTGCGTCCAGGGGGAATGAGGAATACAGGGGAATGCGAAGCGAAGAGAGAGAGGGCAACATAAAATTTTTCAGCAAGAAGCGAGAGGAACATGAGCTTTCAACTTTTTCCTTTACGAAGCGAGGAGGGAATGCGACTTTTCGCCGAAAAAAAGTTGAAATCCTCCATTTCTCCTGGTGAAAATAATGAGTTCCGTCCCCTATGTAATTAATAAGAATATCCTTCAAGAAGCAATTGAGGGACACCTGCTATAAGGGCAGAACAGAAGGTCAATCAAACAGTGTAAAATTTCGGCAGATTATAATGGAAATGCATTTGGTTTTAAATGCTTCATCTACATCGGGAAAAAGCCCATACCTCGTACGAAAGCGGCCTTTCTTCCCCACAATAACGGCGCAATAGGATGATTTAGTATATGGGCATGTATTACAACTTCTATTTCACTGAGATACCAACTATTATATTGCGATCTTTACACACCAATGTCACAGCCACCGCCACGTGCCACGTGAGCGCCACTGCCGCAATAGTGTTGGCCATTTCAAAAATCAAGTTTGGGCGTACAAGCTGGTTTCTTGGTGGCACTTAATTTACGCATTACTCATATAGTTCCTTTTCCGAGCGCGGTGTGTAAATTGCTTGTAAAAAAATACATAAATTCTTTGATCAATAAGTATCTAGCATATCTTGTTGATTTTCTGGAAAATTTTCGTTGTGGAGAAAAAAATCGTGAATTTCAAAACATCCATATCTCGCAAACCACACATCGATTCCAACAATCAACAAACACCCAGCTGTAGCTTGTCATCAGAAACTTTCCAAAAACTAATATTTCAGTGCAGTAGATCGGTCACCCATTACGTAATAGGTAACTGAAATGCCTAGTACAATGATGTAAGACCACAGCAGATACCAGCCTTAGGCGCATATGCTTCGCAAAATACGCAAATAAGCTCGTTAAAAAGTTGTTAACACTAACAAAATAAACATATATCTCTCAGGATATCTCCGATCATTATTACAACGAAGAACAGCACAAGGATCGCCACTAAACCTGATAAAAAGCCACAAAGTATTTAAAAGAGTAGGATTGAAGCCTTCGACGATGCAAATGAGTAAGTGTCAATGTAGATAGTCTACCTAGGAGTTACATTGGACCGCACTCTCTCTTATAAGCAGAGCACAATAATGGGTACCAGAACATTAGCAATTTTTTTATGTCACATATTTACTAAATTACTGAATTACCTAATTTACTGTGTTAATATGTTCTATATACATGTAGAAAATAGTGATGAGATAATTGTGATGTGTGTTCCAATCACACTTAGGACAATTTTAAAAAACATTACTTTAATATTTCAGTCAATTTTGACGGAAAAAATTACCATTCAAAAATGACGTTTCTAAAAATGTTATCAAGCATATTTTTAAAGGAAGACCAGTATTGTTGATTACATATCATGGTTAAAACATATTGGGCCATGATTTACATAATTTTGGGGGGCAAAAAAGTCATTACCATTGGTTTTCTGAGGGCGACAAACAGACAGTGCTATTGTTAATGTCATCATCATGTACGGCCAAGTAAAAATAGCAATATTTATTAGCCACTGGGAATAAACTCAATAAGTTATCAGTTGCCTTTATTGTTTTTCTGTAAAGGGACAATCAATTTGGATAACCTTAAAAAAAAAAAATATGAATATGGTAGGCATAAATAAGAAATAACATAATTTTTTTTTGCTATGTACCTCAGTCACTATTGGCAATAACAATAGCATTTTCAAATCTCGCAGGGAACCAAAACAGCCAGTCACGAGAACGATCAACATCTATCAATTCCCATCATGCGTGTGGTCAGCATGTAATGGCAGTGCGAAATTGAATAAGATTATGTTA
Organism: Ophioderma brevispina; assembly: GCA_023653785.1. NCBI lineage: Eukaryota > Metazoa > Echinodermata > Ophiuroidea > Amphilepidida > Ophiodermatidae > Ophioderma > Ophioderma brevispina. The sequence goes on from JAMKCH010006921.1 coordinate 41,746, forward strand.
CTTTTTTTATAATCTGGTACCTAAATCGTTCCGTCAATAATATTACAAGTAACAATAGCACAGAATGGTGAAGTCTATGGGCCACGAAACCTGAGCGTTTTTTATAGAAATTCAATAAATTGTGCTTGTTTGTATTCACAATAGATGATCATGCATGGATACACATCCTGTATAGATTACGCGTGCACGATGTTGTCGCAGTGGGTACATGCATGGCGCCAGGGCTCGCGATAGCTTGTTTAGCACAGCAGTTTGCTACACATTTTCTGCAATTTGCTATGCAATTTTAAGATTGTGTAACAATTTTTCCCCATACGTTTGCACTATCAATATGATCAAAGCAAGAGCTGTTGCAAAAATTGCTACACAAATAAAAATCCCTAGCGCGAGCGCTGCATGGCGCTATCCAATGTCGATCGTCGTATTACGCCAACGTTACTAATTATTTGACGGAAGTTGTTTAATCGTGACAGAATTTGGATGGAGGCCCTGCTAAAGTTATTATTCTTTTGATGGCAATGGTGCTAATGTTATGATATATTGTGCATCTTATAGCAGATACCAAAATATGGCAGTTTTCACCGTGGCTACTATAGATAATTGGTTGAAAGTTACACAAGAGCGAGGAGTGCTAATGTTACCATTCATTTCACATGTATCCGTCCTTGACATGTCACATTAGCAGTATTGTTATGTTGTGTTTTACAGAATTGGTAATATATTACATTATGATTTTACCATGGTAAAACCTTGCTGCTATTTGTAGTATTACAAGCCATAGTAGACCAATCTGCAATACTTTGATCTAATTTTAAAAAAATGTTACACATTTCCTATATACTCCAATGGTATTCTCAAACTAATATCGTTTCGTGGAAATAATTAAACGGAAAAAGTTATATTTTTTTCACCTTAAATTGAAAGTAGGGGTGCCTATAGAAAAGTTAAACTAGTTAACATTAACACAATAATAGAAATTATTTTTCCCCCCTTGTGGTAGGTTCTGGTCCCATTATTGTGCTTCTGTCATAAGACCCACATCGAGAAGACGAAGAGTAAAGTATGTTCACGCAATAACATCTTGAACAAACTCACTGGCACAAGATGGGGTGCTCGCCCACATACCCTAAGATCGACGGCACTTGCCCTGTGCTACTCATGTGCAGAGTATGCCTGCCCTGTATGGGAAAGATCAACCCATGCAAAGAAGCTTGATCCAGCGTTAAATGCCTCCTGCCGGCTTATCACAGGATGCCTCCGTCCAACACCAACGGAAAACCTGTACATCCTAGCAGGAATTGCTCCACCAGACATCCGTCGTAGCGTAGCGAGCATGCAAGAGCGTAGCTGCCTAGTATCCAATGTGAAGCACCCTATGTCTGGACAGATACCTGCTGCCAACCGTCTTAAATCCAGAGAGAGTTTCTTAAGCAAAGTCCAACCTCTAGAAACAGTCTCTAAGGAGGTTAAGAGAGTCGCCTTGTGGATAGAAAGACTTGCCATCAACCAATTAACATCTATCGGTATTGAACCTGGTGAGCATCTCCCACCTGGAGCTGACTCCTCATGGGCTGAATGGCGATGCCTCAATAGATTGAGAACCAGAACTGGCCGATCTAAGGTTTCCTTGCAGAAGTGGGGCTATCTGGAAGCAGATCAGGATACTACCTGTGGTTGTGGAACAGCACCACAGACAATGGAACACCTCTTGGTCTGCCCACTGCTGGAGCAACAATGCACAAACAAGGACCTTGCGGAATTCAGTGAAGCAGCCAGACGTTGTACCCATCTCTGGCTGGATCATATTTGAGAACCACAGTGTTTGGACACGATAAGAAGAATGAAGATAGATGTAAAACACTTCAAAAACACGCCAAGATGAAAAAATACCCATATATTCCTTTTAGGGTATCTCCGATCATTATAACAATCAAAATCAGCGAAATGATCGCCACTTAGGGTGATAAAAGGTCCTAAAAGTAGTTGAAAGAGTAAGATTTTTAAGCATTCGCCAAGCAAATTACGTAGTTCGTCTATGTGAACAAACGGGATGGGAAAGTGACAGCGGCTGCGTGCGGCGCTCTTGCCCCTTTTTCGGCCCCATGACGCATTGCGGTTCTGATTAGCGATAAACCTTATTCTCACGCGTTATATGGCGTGAGCTCTGATAACTCTCTCCTGAGAAGTACTGTTTTTGGTTTGTTCGCAACTTGAAATATTTAGTGCCCGGAGTATTTTCAGCATAGGTCACCGAAACAAGTTTTACGAACATGACGAACGAATAAAAAAACGCAATTCATACAGTGGAAACGTGGCGAAAGGATCAAAATTTGGATACACTGCTGAGGCATTGTAAAAGCCGGACGAGTATGGCCTATATCATACAAAAACGTTCGTATTGAAGGAAGACGGGCATTTACCGAACCCAGGTAAAATGACGGACATTGACGCACCTATTTCTCAATGTTGTGACGGACCAAAGGCTTCAATGACGGTACCCTGCGTCAAGAATGTGGTGGTAAATGACCCACCCATGACGCACCTTTCCCGGGGGTCGCATAGTGCGCCATACAACTGACAGGTATAACTAAGGAATACTTTCAAGGTGGAATCAGGTAATATTTATTTGCGTGAAGCGTGAAAATTATTGGAGAATGTGAGACAAAAATTTTGTCACATCAGTTACACACTATTTTGGCATGACTCCGCCTTTGATTAAGTTAATGGCATTATTGTAATTGTACAATGGAGGAGTCATGCTCGGCAGGATAGTTGCCAATGCAACCCTAAATATACAGAGGCCATCAGGACGCATCTTTAATCGAATGCCGTTTTAGTTATGCAGACGAGTGTACGTAAAAAGTGTAGCAGCAAATTTACTGATTACAATACAAACTCAGATAAATTACCTCACCCAAGTGTGCTAAAGTCCTTATAATACAAATCAAAGACAGTGATTGCAAAAAGGCTTAGAAATAAACAAATTAGACATCTACAATTGCTTTCCACATGTGGAGTAATGGCGCTGGTATTTGCCGCTGTCGAATGTCGTCACTTGTGTGGAACTATACAATTATATGTGGAAGGATTTTCCCCTGAATTTTGTATCTAAGAATTAATCATTATGACATTTAGGCATCTATTATGGATAAAAGACTTCTGAGTAAGTGTGTGCCTTTTTACGAGCAAGGATTATAATTAAACAATTTTTCTTAGCTCCCAAAAACGGCAAATATTGCGGAAACCTTTTTTGGAATGCCTATTCATTTTACACTGATTGCACTGCTACATGTATTGTATACGAAGTGCGTAAACCGTGATGCGAACTCGTTAACCCCAATTAAAAACGTCATCACGGTAGAAGTTCCTTTTTACATGTTGTACTAAGCACCAAGGACTATTTGGGGGTCCCACCATATTAAGACACATGATGACCATGAAATTTTCACAAAATACAGTCCACATGTAGGAGTAGTACGGACGCATCAACGCTACGTGAGCTATGGGTAGGCTTACCGTTTACTGAGTGAAGACCAACACTAAAGTGAATGAATGCAAAATCATTGTGTGTGGCACTGCGTGAAAATCCAGGACAAAGTAAACAACTGGCCCAAATCGCATTGTGCGGGACCAGGGATATGCGAGTAATGTCTTATGAGTCACGTGACTTCACACGGAGATGTGGTGTCAAAGGTCATTTCACTTCGCGATAAAGTTTGGGAAAGGGATTGACTGTGAAATATTAAACACTTTTCAGCCAGCATCGCACACTTGGAGTTGTAATTGGATAGGAATATAGTAGTAAGTCCAACGTTTACTCTTCTGGAATGGGATCAAGTTTCAGGCCTCATTAAACTGTGTGAAGGAGCCTTGTTTTAAAACTTTTTATCATGTAAATTTTAGCCTGAGGCCCGAGCCTGCGGAATTCGACCGTCACGTCACAGTGCGTACTCTGGAATTGTATTAAATACAACCACGTCGATCGAGAAACTCTATCCGTCAACTGCGCCAGTGGACGGGGATAGAGACGGAGACAGTATATTAAAATTGGGCGGGCCTGCGTTGCAAAAAATTCAACGCTAACATCTTGTATTAATCAGGGTAAACTCAAGTCAGTTGTACCTAGTAGCGGAAAATCAGGCACACGACAGAGACAGTTGTGGCGTCCTACCTCATTCACGGTGACAATTGGCAGCAGCGACAAGAAAGAAATCTGTTAAGACAGCAGGCAGCAGCTATTTCGAATAATTCAAGTAGTGTTTAACTTTGCGATATTTCATTGAACAGGGTGTTAGTATTATCATTAAGAACTGCTATATGTAGTTGTGTAAACATTATTCTACACAGAGAGGCTTGCATCGATGGTCGATCCGAAGGTTTCTATTCAAAGCGGAGGGTTGAAAGTGACTCGAGTTTCTGTGTCGAAGACGACGGCCGAAAAAGTACTAGACTTGCATTGAATCGCCACGTTTTAATTCTCGAAATGTGTGAAATTACGTCCGAGACGAATGTGTTCGAATGGTATTCCAATAGATGTAAACCTTCTACCATTGATATGTTCATGATCTGCTTCCAAAGCAAATCCTAAATGGTCATCACAACGTTTTTGGTTGTCTTCCATGTCGATGTGCCTGTACGGTTTTGTTAAATAAAATGGACTTCGGTGTGCTTGACCTCGTGTGAAATTTCTGGCAACCGGATGTTCACAGGGGATCGACCGCAGCCGCCTGGATGGGCGGAACGTGAAGTTTTGGTGTGTGCATGAATCGCGTGCTTGGCACAAGTGATCACGATGTCGATTTTGAAACAAAATATGACGTTCCCCCATTGATGATATGAGGCTATACTATTAGCGATCGATTACAGTATGGAGGTTACAAATGATTTTTCTAAAGCCGAAAGAAAAAAAGCAAATGTTAAGTTGCCCCCTCATTGGGTGAACAGGGATTCAGTGAACCCGAGTCCGGGTCAAAGACCCTTGACTTTCATTTGGACTCTCAAGAAAAATCGCCGAGCGTCAATTTGACGCACAGCTTTTTGTACTTCAAGAATCTCAAAAAAGCAGCTGAAGTCGGCTTTCCTTCCTAATACTTAAAATTCCTTGTGGTTGACAAGTCATCAATATGAATCACAGACTTATCCTGTACAGACCCCAAAGACTACAAAACAGCCCTATCAGATGGCAATCAATACCATGAAATGAATTCTGTTGTTGCGTACTGCTTGACCAGGCACCACTGTAAGTTACATCGATGATATCGAGAAGGGAAGATTGCTATTATTGATTGGTTTGAGGGCATGTAGTATAGGAACCGGGTGTAAGCTGTCAATCACTCCACGAGTATATATTGAATAGCCGACCTACGCCGCACAGTGTAAGTAAGCGATCCCGACTCGATCACGTTAACCTCTGGTTCACTGACAGTTTACATTGGCATATATGCATATTCAGCATTACTGCAAAGCGGTGACTTTCCAAACATCGTTCTGGGCGATGCTCATGTTAGTAGCCCCGCCCCCCATGCAGTGACTTTGAGTGCATGAGCCAAGGCACCAATTCATTAATAACATCGTCGACGTAATACACAACTCTGATGTCCTGCTGGTGACCTCTGACTTTGCTACTGTGTGGGAAACCCGGTGGGAGGGAGGAAGGACACCAATAAAACATGAAATGAATGGGATTTTTTTCTTCTGACAAAGCAAGTACTAGGAAAGTGTAATAAAATGGATGACAGGTTATATGGCTGCAGAGGGGTAGGGGATTTTCTCTGCAAGAAAATATTGTCCATGATTTGTGGGCAGTGGGGATGGGGTGGTATGATATGGCTCCAAGTTAGGTAGTCCTGAATGTAAAACAATTAAAGGGCCATTGCAACAAAAGTAAAGGGGCCATTGCATCATTTAACAACTAAAGGGCCAGTGCATCATGTAATTAAGGACTAATTCCTTGTCATATACATTTAAACTTAACGGGTTATTCTTTCCATTCCCAATTAAAGGATCATTGATTCATTACCAATTAACGGGCCATTCCTCATTTACATTAAAGGGTCATTCTTCATTTACAATTAAAGGGTCATTCCGTCATTACCAATTAAAGGTCATTCCTTCATTTCACCATTAAAGGGTGAATCCTTATTACCCAATTAAAAGGTCATTCCTTCATTTACCAATTAAAGGTTATTCCTTCATTTACCAATTTAAGGGTCATTCCTACATATACCAATTAAAGCGGTCATTCCTTCATTACCAATTAAAGCGTCATTCCTTCATACCAATTAAGGGTCATCTGTCATTTACCAATTAAAGAGGTCATTCCTTCCATTTACCAATTAAAGGTCATTCCTTCATTTACAAATAAAGGGCATTCCTTCTTACCAATACAGCGTCATCCTTCATTACCCCAATAAAGGTCACTTCTTCATTACCAATTAAAGGGCAATTCCTTTCATTTACCAATAGTAAAGGGTCATTCCTTCATTACAAATAAAGTCATTCCATTCAGTTAACCAATAAGGGTCATTCCTTTATTACAATTAACGGGGTCATTACTTCATTACCAATTAAAGTCATTCCTTCATTTACCAATTAAAGGGTATTCCTTCATTTATCGATTAATGTAAAGGGTCATTCCCTCCCCCCCCATTTACATTAAAAGGGTCATTTCTCATTTACCAATATTAAAGGGTCATTCAATTTACCAATCTGAAGGTTCATGATTTACCTGATTAAAGGAGGGTCATCCTTCTTTTACCGAATTAAGGGTCATCCTTCCGTTATGACTTAAGGGTTCATTCCATTATTTATGAATAAAGGGTCATCATGTCAATTAAAGGTTCATCATTTACTAAGGTTCATCCTTCAAATTACCAATTAAGGGTTCATTCATTATGAACTTTTAAAGGGGTTATTACATTATGAATTAAGGGTCATTCCTCAATGTACCAATTCATTTACAAATTAAAGGAGCCATTTCCATTGGTTCACAATTTATTAAAGGGCATTCCATCATTTACAATTACAGGCCTTAAAGGCTTTCATCATACAATTAAATTACCACATAAAGAATAGCTCTCGGCTGTTAAGGTGCAGGCTTAAGTTGAGCGCCAGGTAAAGCCTGTGGTCAACAACCAACGGTACAAAAATGTTGACATTCAATTTCAATAAATAAAATTTTGACCCTTCATTTTTCATTTGGACTCTTGACAATTGACTCAAGGGTCGTTGACCTTTTGGGAAAAAAAATTGAGTGAAATTACTGTGTGAAACACACGGTGAACAAAAGGCAGATGAGTTTTTATAGGCATATAGGCTATTATAATATAAAAATGGTGTGTGTGTGTGTGTGTATGTGGTATATTATATGTATGCGTGTGTGGTATGTATTTGTGGTTGTGTATGTGTGTGGGTGAGGGTGTGGTGTGTGTGTAATTAATAAAAACTATAGGAGTAAACACGTGTATGTCTTTCCTCATCAAAAACTGAGACTGGACTAATTTTAATAGAGGGCCGGGATCTGCCCTACCCGCCAAAAACCGTCCAGTACTATAAATTCGAGTGAACTTCCGAAAAAGAAACAATAGATTAATACTTTTACTCCCCACCCCCCTCTTTCAGACCCGGCCCTAGGCGAGACCCAGCCAGGGTTCACTTAGTGTGAGTTTTTGCGTCTATGACGCACTTTTCCAAAGGTGGAAGCACGTGGGTCAGATAGAGGTAAGAGTTTGCGTCGTATGTGGACGCAAAAATATAGCAATTAAAACTATCCCCCCAAAATCACAGGTTTGCTCGCGCACCATGGTCACAATATTGTAGTCATTCACTCACAAACAAGAACTAGTCTGTTATATTAAATACTGTAGGAAAATCTGTGAAAACCTAAATATAGGTTAAAAATTGACTGATTATGTTCTTTTTATTAGTTCAAGCTAACCTCTCTCAGCGTCCCAAAGGTGTAGCATTGCATCAAGATACTCAGTTCCTTTGGGTTTTAAGGGTCATAAGGGGTAAGTGATTACAGTATGCCCAGTCTAAGTTTTTGAATTGGATGTGTAGGGATTGTTTGCAGTCATTAAAGGTTTGCTAACAAGAGATTTCAAGTCATCCCTATTTCTGTGATATGTAGTTGATTTCAATGAGATAGACACTTAATAAAATCTCTACCTTTGATTGGTTACAGAAATGAAACGAAATGCAAACAAAAAATGATTGTATTAGCTTATATTTCAATAGAAAACATAGGCTGTAATTTCATTTGTGCTCCGGTACGGACAATTAGTTGCACAATTATAGTACCAAAGAAACTTTTCAGCTTTAAACCTTTCAGATGGGGATATTTTTGCTGGATAGCTTTCACCAGTGCCAAAATCAAATTTTCACATTTTTTAGGGACACATGGTATTTGAAAAATAGCTCGCTGCACCTTTAAGTATTAAACAGTGCTCAAACTGACACGCATATTAATTCTAAGTTGAAGAAACTCTTTTGTCAACCTCAGGCGGAAACAAATTTGCGTCCAAGAGGACGCACTTTTTTCAAAAACCTAGTGTGAACCCAGGACCCAGCCCTTTCAATGCGGGATGGTACAGTCCCGTTGTACCTTCTAGCTGTGGCCCTGCAGAACGAAAACCCTGACAATATCTCAACCACCTCTGTTTACCACCTTATTTTAATTTTTGATTTTTGTGCTGTTGGTATAAAATATAAAATGTTAGATGATATAAAAAGTTGACGTATATCGAAGGAAAATTGGCGACAATACGCCATTTTTAATTACCAGGGGGTCTGCACACGTGTACAAATGCCCATAGACATATTTCGATATCGATGTGTGGATAGCGCCCCACTTCGATAAGCTACAGAATTAATTATGCATAAACGTATTCATTGACGTAAAAGGGGGGGGATGAACAACGTAGACGTAATTAGCGCCACAGCACGGCTGGCGAACATAGCTACAGATTTTCAGCAGATCCGTGTGCAGTCACAGCACCATTGTTCTGCCTCGAGCGCGCCTGTCAGATCCCGATGTATTTAATGGATCCCTGATTCCACATGCTTGGTGGTGGACAAGGCAAGAAGAAGAATCTTGATCACCCCCTCGGCCCCCTCGCATAAAATGTGCAGCGGGAAATCATTTGGGGGCCGAGGGCGAGTGATCAAGATTAATCTTATTGCAGTATTCCACTTGCTTGCGCAATTGATAACATTTGCATTACAGCTACAGCTGGTTCTTGCGACTATGGTGTCTAACCACTGAGCCATAAGCCGAAAACCAAGGCACAGCGCACCAGCGTAATTTACAGCATAATGTTGGGTTATACCGCCCAAGCCATGAAAGACGTATGCGAAAAATTACCCCAAAAATTACACTCTGTCGTTGATGTCCCCAAGGCATCCTCGAAGATAAAATGATCCTAGACATTATATGAACATGTTCAGGCATTTAGTTGTGGAGATAGTAGCATTGCAAAGATCATAATAAAATATTTTCCTTTTCCCCCCCAAAAATGGCGTCACGATAGCGTTGCAACGTGGGTCCGCTTTGTGCGGTAGTTGATAAGAACGTGGGACCTTTTAACACAGTAGTAACTACACAACACTACGGTTCTAATAAGTTGTTTGCACAATGGGGAATTGACATCGGCGGAGTCGAGAATAACATTATACTTGCTCCATGGTCCGATCAACTTGCGTTTTATTTGTTACCAGCGAAAATGGCATTGTCCGGCACGATTTTTTTTAATTATACAACTGGGGAGAAGCCAGAGGCTGTCACACATGGCAACAGCGATACACATTTGGTGACATTCAGTAGGGACATAATTTACGCGTTTGGCAACGCGCACTCCCAAAATGCAATGGGTAGGGGAGTGTGGTTGTCTTCTGCCCGGTAGCAACACTTAGGCTTCCTGTTTTTACTGGCGGCAAGTTGAATGGTAAGTAGAGGCGTGATTTTCCAAATCTTTTATTTCAAAAATCTTCAATATTTCTAATCTTAGAAGAGTGGTTGAATTGTCATAGTAACTAGGGGATAGTCAATATCTATCCAGGGAACACCATTTGTTATTTATGAAATTAATTTTGAATATTTGATTTATTTTTAACATTATATTTCCCCTGGTCTATACAAAATATACAATCAAATCAGACGCATTCTGTAATCGGAATTGACGGTTTTCGTTAGGGACGCTTTATTTTAGGTTTGCGAAGGTGTTACTTAAAAACGGTAGCAGCAAAATTTACTGAATTCACAATTACAACTCAGATTAAAATTACTCACCCAACTTGGGTGAGTCCAAGTTCTTGAAGTTGTTTTTGCTAAACGTCCTGTATAATACAAATCATCAAACAGTGATTTGCAAAAAAGGCTTAGAAATAAACAAAATTCACATCTACAATGGCTTTCACACTGTTGAGTAATGGCGCTAGTAGCCGCTGTCGTCACTGTTGTGGAAACTATACAATTCATATGTGGGAAGGATTCCCTGAATTTTGAATCTCAGGAATTAATCATTATGAATAAAACGTGATGTATCTATTAGGCATAAAAGACCTTCTGAAGTTATGTGTGTGCCTGTTTTTACGATGGCGAGGGGATTATATTCAAACAATTTATTAGCTCCGAAAAAAAAACGGCGAATATTTGCGAAACCTTTTTGCTGCGGAGGACTATTCATTGTAAACTAATGCACTGCTACAGGTATTGTATACGGAAGTGCTTCTACCGTGATGGAGTACGCCAATTAAAAACGTCATCACGGTGAAGTTCTTTTACTAGTTGCTAAACAAAAATGGTACTCCGATGAGACCTTAGTCCCAATAAATTGGGACTTCACATGACGGTTTTTTTTTTTAACAGTATGCTGTATTATAACCGTCTATTATGTGAAGTCCCCAAATCAATGTACATGTACAGCTAGGACTTGTTCATGTGTTTGTGTAGCCTTCAAATTTCGACCACGGACAACATGTCACCTCAATTTTAATATAATCTTACCTGATTCCGATTCCAAGAGCTTCACCGGTGGCTTTGCGCTCTCTAAACCACTTTCGTCCACCTAGCACAGAATATCCCAATGTGAAATGCGTTGTGTTTTTGTGTGAATGGTTTAAAATAGCGACTTTTCTCGAAATACGCGAAGTTGTAAAGGTCGACTCTGTTTATGACCAAGATGGCTGCTGGTTGGCAGGTGTATTACGCCCCACAACTGTGTTTTCTCAGTACCAGTGCACGAAATCATCGGAGTAGGTTTATTGCATCCCTCAGTAGTCTCATTCTCGTTGGAATACTCACACTGTATTGCAAAATTCTTAGAATGACTGGCGTGTAAGGAGACAATACCAACAGTAAAGTCCAAGCATATTTATCATAATTATTTCGAACTCGAAGGTATTTTCTATTTATCTGGATTTTGCGAAATGCGCACCCCCATCCCCAGGCGGTACGTTTAGGCAGTAACAAACATCTCTTAAAAAGAAAAAGCTAAAAAATTTATTTTACACAAATGGGTGAATGTTTTTGTTTACTAAAGTTCAGACCAAAACGGCCCATTCAAAATTTTAAATTAGTGGTTGGGACTATTCAATTATTTTAACCGATAACGATATAGCTGCCTACACTATGCATTTACTATCCCCATTAAGATGGATATTAGGTTAATTCTTTATACCGTGCGTGTGCGCCGGTGGGCCGGTATAAACATTTCGCTTTTCTTTTCCAAGATTCATTCTCGCTGCTTCCCTCTGCAGCTTCTCCGTTATAGTCAATATTAACTTGTCGAAATTAAGTCAGGCTAAACATTTTTTGCATACCACCACCGCTTTCCGCTTGAGATCTGTGGCACACAATTTATCACATGAGACCTTCTCTTGTACGTCACACGCGGTCTCTTTTATATAATCACGTAAGTCTTTGAATCATTTCACTCCTGAAAAGAGTTGAGAAGAATATTTCGATCTATCCTGTTGTTGCAACACTCTAACGGGCTACTTTCAAGGTTGGAGTCATGGTAATATTTATTTGTGTGAGAGTGAAAATTTATTTGTAGAATTGTGCAGACAATTCCATTTGGCACTATCAGTTTTTTACACACAACCTTTTTGGCACTGGATCCTCCTTTGATTAAGTTAAATGGTCATACATGACTCTATGTACATATGGAGGAAGTCCTGCCCTCAGCAGTGACTACGACGATGCCACCTGACCTTTACAAGTACTGACGATGCAAAAGGATTTACAAATGGTCTTGTTTTTTACCTTTGGGCACAAATAAAAAAAACAAATGGTGGAATTCTGTCACATATTCTATGGTGCTCGTTGATCCATTTTCTTGTTCCAACCTTTACAAAACTCAACAAATGTAATGATTTGTGGCCCATGTTATAATAAATAATTTATTAGTCTTCAAAATATCGGGGTGATACAATCCAATATCCAAACATACAGTCCAATTAGCGCACACCAATCCCTCCTAAAATTACATTAGCCACCGTTTAGTGGACCCGGTGATCACGGTTGCTTGGGGATGAAGTTGCCGGGGGTACATTTTCATGGGAACCACTTGCCCCAGATTACATAAATTTGAATTATTTTTGTCATACCACAATGGTAAAATCCTATTATTAATGTGTTTTTCAGGACCAATTTGCAAAATTTTCAAAGATTAAATGAATTCAATAAATTAATTGAATTGGAACATAGGTCAACGCACTTTCCTCCCTATACATTACATACATTACACTCTTTAAATTGATGATAATGGTGCAACGGTCAAATAAAAAAGAGCTGAGCTTTGAAATTTTCAGAAAAAGTTTATGTACAATAGGCATTTAATCCTGTACAGGTCTAGGAAACATAATATATGTATAAGGATGGCGGACTTTGACATGAATAGCGCCCTCACCTTGAATTTGGTAAAAACTTCATTTTCATGAAAACGGAAGGTGGAAATTGTTCGTAACCTGTATAAATGGATCCTTTGTCCTCAAAAACATATACCCCAACAGTAAAATCAACATTGTAGGTAAATAATAAAATATTTGTCACAAAATTGTTTTTTTTATACCCCGAATAGAACAAATTTTTGAACCCAGGCTGTAAAATGAATTTGGCCCGAGATAATTCAGACAACTAATATATTGCTTGAAAGGTCTTTCTTTCCACATCACAAAAATACACTTCCATTTTTATTTCAATATCCTGCATAAGAATATGAAAGAAAAACAAAAATAGAGTTTAAAACTACTTTGTCTGTTGTTTCACCCTGTATAATTTATGTGACACCCTGTATAATCATTCCAATCATCCGTAGTTGAATGCCCCACCTTATAAGCTTTCAGAAAATATATACTTTCATATGCTTCTGATAAAGACATTTTAAGCTGCAGTGTTATTTTTATAGAGAGGTTGAATTTTGGCAAAATTGGTAGATGTGACACAAATGGATCCCACCTGGAAAAACATGACCAACTATAAAACTTAAATAAGGAGACTATTTACAATTGCAATATAAACATACATGAATATAAAAACATAGATACACATGTATTTGAACAAAGAGCCAATGAAATTTGAATTTGAAGGCATATATTGATCAAATACTATTGTTGGACTTGAACACATTTAAAGTCATTGAAGTGAAATTACTTCGAACATCAGATGAAAGTCTGTTCCACTCTGATGCACCTCTATAATAAATGTCCGCTTGCCTGCATTGTTATTCCAAAGTGGCAAGACAAGGGTATTACAGCAAGATTCTAGTGCATTTTGAATGAATTGAAGTAGTAAAAATAAATTGAGATGAGAGGTAAGATGGAGCAAGATTTTGAAGACATTTAAAAACAACTATAAGAAGTTGTTTCTTCCATCTTTCATTCAATCTCTCCCAGCAAAGAGAGTTCATCATATTGGAAATGGATGTTCTGAAATCCGCAGACAGAAGGACACGTGCAAGTTTGTTTTGAAGAATTTGGAGAGAATTACGATGGTCAGAGATGCAGTTTGACCAAACAGGACTGCAATAATCAAAGTGTGGAAAAACTTGTGCATTTGCAAGTAATTATATATTGCATGCCGTATGAGTTCCGTAAGGGCTACGATGATGTAACTTGGTGGAAAGGAGGGGGGCGGGGTGGTAGGGTGATATGTTGGTGACCTCATGTGACATTGGTGACCTCATGTGACCTTTGGCCCCATTCACAAACCGCGACGGCAGACGACACTAGCGGTCTGAGGACCGCTATGTATTTTTTTTTATTCATAATGATTGTTTCAAGAATTACTAATGTCCAAAACAGGGTTGGCATGATTTAAATTAATTGATAATCGCAATTTAAATTACTTCTTGTGGTATTGGGGCAAAGGTCATTCAATCAGATCTTAATAGAAACTTTTTTAGAGGTATAAAAATCAGTCCTATCCTTAATATATGAATGTATAAAAAATATGGTCAGATTTCATTCAGGCAGTATGATATGGTAAACCAAAATGCTCGCCACAAAAATGAACCGGCTAGAAGCGACACAACTCATTTCCTTCCATACAATGTTTTCATTTTTGTCATTTTCTAATCACAGAAATCACTTTTTTTCTAACATTTTTGTACAGCAACAACAAGTCCCACAAATGAGAACTGTGTGTTTAATATTACCACCCTCTTACTGTTAGCCAACATCGTGTCTCCCTGGTAACCATGGGGTGCAGAGAATTACCAACCCAACCCAGAGACTAACCCGAGAATTTGCTACCTAACAACAAGAGGGGACAGCTGTGGCTTTGTGATCCAGAATTCTGTGCTGATACAGAGGAAGGTCTGTTGCTTTATGTTGACACTAACTCTTAAAGGCTGCTCAGGATTTCCCCGATTAGGGCGCACTCGAATTTTCAAAACCAATCGTGTATTTTTGCATATACATATGGGCTTGTTCCCATAAATAATCACTGTGTGAAATAACTAAGCTCAAATCGAAGTCTTCATCTGAAACATCACACAAAAAAATTTGTTTTTTGTTATAAAATTCCGGATCCTGAATTTTGTATACAAACGGTATCCTATGGCACTGTTATACTATAGCATAAATGTTTACTGCATTAAACATCCGATTCATCTCTAACTTTGAATTAAGCATTTTATTATTTTTGAAATGCATTTCAATAAAATTGATCCTTGTAAATTTGTTTACACGTAAAAATATATTTTTTTGAAATCTCCGAGTTCAGCCTTTAATTTACTAGTTGTTTAATTTAGCAGAGCACAATAGTTATTTGCTGAGAACAAAGATTTATTTGCAGTTCCAGTGAATGTGCGCATGCAGTCATTGTGGCATAACGCAGCATTATTCGCCTTTTGTATAGTTTCCCCATTTGCAAGTGAAACCTGATGTGGGCAATTATTTACCAAGTCATTTTGGGCCTTTTTACTTTTTAGATACAGCCTTTTAAGTTTTGTAATATTGCAGCCAGAAAATGGAAAAAATATGAAGCGAAAATTTACATGTGTAGTGGAGGATCCTTTTAGGAATATATGATGAATAATGTCTTAAATAAATCAATATTATTGATTTTTGGACTTGGAATTTGTCCCTCATATTGTATTGGTAGTGTGTCTGTATCTGTCTGTGGTAAAAGTGTTGACCCAAATTTTGACACCTACCAAACACCTTGGTTATATCGCATGTAACCTTTGTCCCATTTATTCACAAACCCCGCGGCAGACGATGCCATAATCATTCGGTCATGGTGACCGCTGGTATTTTTTGTAACACACTCAGAACATTTTAAAATGTAGATGAATCCCAACGAGAAGTGAATAGCCCAAAATGCCCTCTTTTTTTTTGTGTATACAAAGATTAAATTGAAACAAGAGTTTAAAATATAGTTTTGGGGCACTGGTCTAAAGTAGCTATTCTATCAAAATATCACCATCTGGAAAAGACTAAGCTGAGAACTGTTTTCGTTGGTACAAAAATTGTGAATTTCCAATTTCCTATAGGAAATAGAAAATTCACAGCCTATGTTTTCTATTCAAAATATAAGCATACTACAAATACCTTTTGTTTCTTTTTAAGTTATTTATTGCAAATAGCCAAATAACAGGTCGGGAATCTAATTGAGTGTAATAATATATATGACGTCACTCATAGCACAGAAATATAAGATGACTTTAAATCGCTCATTGTACCTTTACAGCGACATAATGGGCATAAAAAATATTCAGACATACTGAAAGAGACCCTTAACTGACATCCACTTCCACAAGTACATTTAAAACAATTTGACTGTTTCCATTCTATCTGTCAAAACAGTAAAAAACCGGAAGAGTTCCAGAGGGAAGGTGGCAGTTCGTGGCAAATTTCGCTTTCTGGAACAGAAACCAAGGTGTTGACATCCGTGACAGAATTTAACAGTATGTATCTAGCATGTTTTGTGACACATTCAAAAGCATCAGACGACCATGAACCGGCATTGTACTTTTAGGCTTGTAGTAAAATATTGATCTGGCATTGACATACATGGATTAGCTGGAATAAGCACATAACAATAGCAATGGTCCTTGAGCTGATGACAGCATTCTTTTCAGTTTGGTAAATGCTGGCATAATGTCAGCATCCTTTTTTCCAGAAATTGCCCCCAACGCCACCTCCCCCTCTGGCACTTTTCCTGTTTTTTACTGTTTTTACAGAATGTAATTAAATTGTTTTACAAACTTGTGGAAGTGGATTTCAGTAAGGTCCTTTTCATTATGTCTATATTTTTTTTATGGCCATTTATGTCGCTTTCAGTATTTTGTCATGCCATACACAAAATTCAAGCATGTTTGTAATTCTCTCTCTGTACTTAAATGTGATTTAATATTTGAGCATTAGTCAGTGATCCTGCAGAAAAATTACATTTGAACCAAATTTAGTAACCCCAACAAAGACTCTTTTTTAAGGCACTATCGCACATTCTGCACCCCACCCACAATTTTTTTTTTAGTGAGATATTTTTCAACAGTTGCATTGGTAATGGGTAGTAAACTATACCTGAATTCTCTATTTTTTGGCTTAAAAGAGATTTTTTTAGATTATTTTTCAGGATGCCATATAGGACCATCATTCCTAGAGTGAAAAAACATGATATCACATTTTGGTAATCCTATCCTAATTGAATAAAATATCTGATTGCCTACCAAATCCCTCATGTCTTATATTTTTATTTGAAATTGTATTCAACAGCTGCCGAGTTACGGCAAACAAGTTCAAAATAATTAACACGGTGCAACAGTATTGAATTGTGCTTGTAAAATCCAGAAATGGCTATGTTGTAGCGTGGCTGTGGCAGAGGCTATTACAGGGCAACCAAGCAGGTACAGTAAATTAAAGGGATTAGCAGCGATATTGCTAGAGAAGCAAAAATGTGGAAATGCTTTTTTTTACCAACTTATAAATCAGGGATACGTGTGTACATTTCCATATAACTGCTTTAAAATGTAAAACACACCACCATAGTGAAAAAAAATAAGTATTTGAGGGAAATTTGTCATCCGTCTCCTCGTAAATGACTACCGCGATACGTCTCACAATCTACAATAAACAGCTGATTTGGTTTACAGTAGCACAGAATAAACCAAGATCAATCATGTTTGTATTTGAGGTCAAACGGTGCTGATCATGGTGCACACTATCACGCTTAAAATCGGGGATATTCACCGAGAAAGGCTTTTTTTGATTTCAAGTCGGAATTTTGATACGCACGTATAGAAATTAAAGAATCCGATAAAAAGTACTGCCTTGTCTTTAATACACAGATTTCAAGCCAACCACTTGCAGGTTACGTTTGCATATCCATGCCAGTAACAAAAATACAAAAATATTAATTTTTATGATTTTTTTTATGTTTCGGATTAGCAAATCGCTGCTAATCCCTTAAAAGAGACTTGAGGAAATTTCCAGAAAGAAGCGCCCCCAATTTTTTCGAACCCGGGTTTTTTTGCATATTTGGAATGCTTTCCAATGACCACACCTGAAGTGAATAAGCCGAATACGCCGTCTTTATGTAATAAGATGATGATTTAGTACTTTCTGTCGTGTACGACAGAAACTCAAAGCACGGTGTTCTATGGGGACGATTACGATAGTCAGGCAAGTCAAAAACAAGGTCTGCAATTTTCTTTCGTGCTTGTTTGTCCAATAAACCTTCGAAACGTTCTCGGTAGGTGGTCTACATCCGATCAAGTGCAATTTGAGAGAACTTTGTATCCTCAAAAAAATCTCCTCCTGTCACTTTAAGTAGAGATATTCCATTACTAGAATTAACATCTAACACTTTAAGCAGACTTTGGGCTACTTCTAGCCCAGATTCACTTCAGTGGTTTCATTGTTTTAGTGCAGTGAAGCTGAACCATTGCTTACCTTGAGGCATAGGCAATTCTGGCTGGAACCTGCCCTAGATTTCTAGACTGGCCAGAACCTGCCCTTGATTTCTAGACATAATGTCTCACCTCTAGGCCGTTTTCAATGAAACTGTAACCTGATATCATCTGGTCTGCCCACAAAATAGTGCTGGCTACATGTCACAACAGGCCAATCTTTACCGCTAAAATTCTTGGTATGCGAGGCCCAGGAAATTGCCTATCGGGTCCAATTAATGTGTTAACATTCCACCCATAATTTCATAAGAAACTCCTAATACCACAAAATACTGGCATGATTTTTGGTATTTTTAGGAATAGAAACAATTTGCATGGGTTAAACCAGCTATGTGCAAGGAGCATTTTGTAAATTCCCTGTCAAATTCAAATGGCAGTATCAGCCGATGTCTGTTAGCATGGACAAAGATTTAATTCAGAGATTTTTGCTTTAAATTGACATGCAAGTCTGTGGTGCCAAACCAAATGTTAAATTACACTTTACAAGTCAGTGGTAGTAGTTACATGGAGAATCAAATCTACAGAGATGGGGACTCTGCACTTAATGATATCAATCCATTTTAAAATAGTCGTTGCTGCAAAATGCTGGTTGGGCATTTACTGATTCCATTTGCTTGCCTCTGCATGCCTACATTGTTGTTCTTCTGCGCCACTACTAATCAGTGTAAGAAGGTAGGGAGTCATGGTTAATTATTATTATGAAGTTTACCTGCAGTCTGCTTGTCTACTTGTTTTTTTCAGTGGAGACCAATCAGCTAATCTTGAAGAATTTGGGCAGACAGTGAAAGAGAGTTGGTTTGGCAGCAACGGTTGTGACGATAGAGTGCTCATTCTTTTAGACAGGAATGCTTCCCAGGTAAGAACCATAAGGATTTTCAGTAGGTTGGTTGTGTGCATGCACTTTTTAAAGCCTTTTTGAAGAGTAGCAGCAATTCACAAGATCAGTTACAGTGTTGGGCTATTTAAAGGTGCAACGAGAGATTTGGGGGCAACCATATATTGTGTCAGATGTAGTGATTTCATATAGATAAGACCCCAAATAGATTTCTTACCTTGTATTTGGCTACAGAAATGCCTTGAAAGTGAAAACAAAAAGCGATTTTCATTTGCTCATTTTCAATATAAAACGGGTTGAATTTAGTATTGTGCTCCTATGTAAATGAGAATTTCACCCCAATTTCTATTACTAAGGAACTTAATTTTTGCGCATAATTGCCTCTACATGGGGAATTTTTCTATAGAACGCTTTAGCCATTAGTGCAAAAATCAGGAATTTTTCACAATTTTTTATGGACACCTTATATTTGAAATTTTCATTGTGATGCACCTTAATAAGTGAAGGGGGCAAGCATCTACATTATATTGCGTTCTTTTGAGTCCTTAAATTATAATAGGACCGACAGAGGGTGTGGGGGGGAGGGAGGTGTCGAGTGCATTATGTTCCCCTGGCTTAAAAGTAGCAGGATTTTGAAATCGTTGGCCATATTTGACCCAAAATTGATTAGAATGGGATAATTTTTGCACATTTTATGCCATTTTTGGTTCACCATTCCATTATTCCCTTTAGCACTCGTAGAAAAACAACTTAGGGGGCATTTGTGCCCACTATCTTTTACCATTAGTTCAAGTGTGGGGATGTGTGTAATCATTATGTTGAGTCCCTAAAAAACCTTTTAAAGGGGATTTCATGATTCCACAAGCCTCATTCCACACCCCCCCACCTCAAAAAAAAAGTTGAGATTTTTATGTTATTGAAACATTGGTCTAAATATGGTATGTGTGCTTAATTACTGCCAAATTCGATCTAATCTGAAGAAAATTGTAATTTGTATTTTCTGTCTGTTAAACAGACATTAGAACACAGTGGCTATTTGTGGCATAACATCCAAAATGAACTGTCAGAATCAATGCACAATTTGGAATATAACTTTTCTCAGGATATTTAGTGGAATCATCAACCAAAAGATAGAGTAACACAAAATGAACCTGTAACACAACTACTACATATTCTTTGTGCACATATGTTGGATTATCCAATAAAAAACAAAACCAAAAAAAAAAATCACGTTTTTCCCCCTATTGTTGGGCCAGTTGCATACCAAGGCAATCTATTCGGTGGAGGGGGCAAAATTTGTGAAATGGAAGCGGGGATTACCTAATATCACAGTATTGTTGCCAAATATGGGGTGCACAAAAAATACGAATTAAGCAGGGGGATTTGCTTTCACTTCTATGCCAAAATTCTTTGTTAATTAAAATACTGCGACAGGTTATGGGGTTGTTTACAATGCTTCGGCAAAAAACCTACATGGACCTGAGAGTTAAAAAATGTTTAACCGTTTGTAATTATTATCACTCTTTTTGGCTTCAGATCCACTTGACGCTCGGAGAAAAGAATTAAGGAAATTTACCGTCTGATAGCCTGGATGGTATAGATGCAGAAAATGAGCCCTATTGCATGGAATCTACTTATAAAGCAGCTCTGGAGACATCCCCTGCACGAGCTCGCCCTTGTGATTAAACGAAAATTATTGTTTGGCTCGAACGCCACCAGAGGACCCGACCCCCCCTGGACGACTGAGGCCGCCCGTGCCGGAGGATAACCTTAGTTTGGGAATTCTGGGGTTCTTGCCATTATGTCCATTATGATATTCATAATTGGATTCAGTATTAATTAAGTTTTGAAATGCAAGGTATATTGAGGGTGTGGGGGGAAATAGTATTGCCTGCCAAGTTTTGAAAGGACTTGCATGTTCTCATAAGATTCATTATGGGATAGGTTCACGGGAAAGTGTGTCAACACAAAGGTTACCGGTAGTGTGTTGAGACTTAGTCTCGGTCTCTACCACCCCAACCCTTCTGGTGTTAGGTGAAATACATAGCCAGTAACAGGAGAAAGTGATTGCCACATTTCCCAGATATTAAAAACCATTTAGTTGTTGTTATTTTACACCTTACTGGACTTGAAACTTGGGGATGGGGTATGCAGTTGTAGGAAAAATAGTCAAAATTTCACCCAGGCGAAAATTGACCTCTCTTAAAGTTAGCTAAATTGTGTTTTGAATGGTCGCTCGCCACTTGACCAGTTGGTTGGCACCATTAGGTCCCCCATGAATATTTAGAGGGTAATCATTTGTACTACTCTCCAAGAATTAATCACGGTTTATATATGTAGGTGTCAACACCCACCTAATGTGCTCCCATTCGTTCCTGTACAAAAATGGGCGAGATGAATTATGACAACGTTCATTTTCTCTCATATGGGACCATCTCAGACCTGTAAAGTACATTTCTGCTTTGAAGATCATTCATATCTCCTACCCAATCATCATGAAAATTAGGGGGTAGTTATCCCCCCAAATTTTCGAGCGACTGGATGCAAAGGGACTAGCCTGCACATTGGATCCTGGAGGTCACAGCACTTTTTCCGTCAGGTGTTCCCTGTAAGGAATTCGTTTTAAAATTGGTTTGTCGATCCAAAATAAACATATCAATTGACAACCTTTTTTTTTGATTATTCCTACAGATTTTTTACTTTTATATTGATAGCAACCATGATTTCAAACCCAGATCTCGCCATTACTCTCAGTTTTAAGGGGGTATACGTAGGAGAGGTCCCCAAAAAAAAAAACACCTATTGCAGTTGGGGGCTTGGACTTACCGGTTTATCACGTTATTTACTGTTGTGCAATTGCCTATAGAGATCTCAGATTGTAAATTCATGCATTTCTTGTTCTTACTTGAACCTCCTTCACATGTTTATGGATTGTGATCATTCATGAGAATAAGTTCTTTTTTTTAATTAAGTGGAGGCAACAAAATTAGTCATGGTCCTTATAAATATCCAGTAATTCTGTATCTACTGCAGATTTTCTTCAGATTAGCGCTTCACCCAAACAACACATAGTTTTCAATTGCTTTAAAACATATCTCAGAAATTTTAAATAACTTACTTCCTTTGCTCCTTATAGCACCGGCCTTGAGAAGGGGAAAGGGGGGGGCTTATTCGGGGAGGGGGGTTACTCGGGGAGGGGGTTATCGGGGGGGGGGGGGGGGGGGGGGGGGCTGCTTGTTAAGCATGTCACACCAGAAGTCCTAGATAGCTGACAAACACGTTCAACTTAACTTGTATCACAAATTAGCTTCCACTTCTGGATATTTAAAAGAAAGAGCTGCCATCAATTGGGAAAAAACCGGCATGACTCAACAAAAGTTGTCATGGCTTACCCTTTTATCCATATGGTGGCTAGTAATCGGCTTTACTCCTCTTAAAAACATTTGCGCAAGCAGATGCTAATTTGCACCTTTAGCCTCGGTTCATTTTACATTTGCTTAACAAAACCGAAGCAGCCTTAGAGTTGTTTTACAGCTTCCCATGTCACCTTACCTTATTCTTTGCCTCTCGAAGCAGTTTCCATGCGCTGACCCCCCCCCCCACCCACCCCACCCCCCCCCACCCCGGCTAGACAACATAGGCCCAAGGGGACTGCTTTAGTAATTCACCAAATGTTTTGAAAACAAGTGACAAAGATCAAATTGACTTACCGAAGTCGGGGAGCGTCACGAACTATTTTTCGCGTCTGTGCGTTTATTCCACCAGCTCGTATTAGAGATCCTGTAAGATTGAAAATAATGCATTCTTCTACTTGAAACCTCCTTCAACTGTTGGTGATCATTCATGAGAATAATTTCATTTTTTTTTAATTAAGTGAGCAACAAACTAGTATTGTCCTTTAAAAAATCCATATCTGATGCTTATCTACTGAAGATTTCTTAGTTAGCGCTCACCAAAAAAAACAGTTGTTTCCATTGCTTTAAAGCATATATCCGAAATGGGAATAAAAATAACTTTACTCTTTGCTCCTTATGCACCTGGCTTTGAGAAGGGAAAGAAGTGGCGGGCTTATTCGGGGAGGGGGTTTACTTCGGGGAGGGGGTTTACTCGGGGGGGGGGGGGGGGGCTGTTGTAAGCATGTACCACACAAAGTTTCATTATAGCTGGACAAAACAACTTTGTAAACTTAACTTTTTGTATCAACCATAGCTTCCTTTTGGATAAAAGAAAGAGCTGCCCACATTGGTATAACCGGCTTGTACATCACAAAATTGTCATGGCCGACCTTTTTATCCATTATGGGGATATTTAATCGGCTAAAACACCACCCCCCCTTTGACGCAAGCCAGCAGACTGCTGAATTTTGCACCCTTGACTCGGTCATTTTTTTACATTTGCTAACAAACCGAAGCCAGCCAGAGTGTTTTACAGCCCTTCACACTTACCTTTATCTGCCTCCGACAGTTCTCCTGCGATGACCCCCCCCCCCCCCCCCCCCCGCCATAGACCATACTAGGCCACCTAGGGAATGCTTTAGTATCACCAATGTTTGAAAACAAGTTGACCAGATCAAAATTGACTTAACGAAGTCAGGGGGAGGTCACGAACTATTTTCGTTTTGGTCTGCTATGACAAAGCCGTATCAGGTTTCACACCACTAAATTTGCTGCGCCCATTCGTCCTGTACATAATGGGCGAGATGAAAAGTCATTTTCTCCCCTTTCAATGGAAACCATTCTAAGAACTTAAAAGCTAACATTATGCTTGAAGATAATATAATTCTTCCTACCCCAAACGTTGATTCCTGAAATTAGGTAGTTCTCCCAAAATTTCGAGCGACTGGATTGCCAAGACTAGAGCACCCTGGATCCTGGAGGTCACAGCACTTTTTCAGTCAGTGTTCCTGTAAGAATACGGTTAAAATTGTTGTCGGATCAAAATTAACATTATCATGACAACCTTTTTTTGATTTTCCTAAGATTTATTACTAATTTTGATTAGCAACCATGATTTGCAACCCAAGATCTCGCCCATTTCTATCAGTTTTTTTTTTTCAGGGTTAGACTTAGGGAGGGTCACCAATTAACAAAAAAAAAAACAATCATGTTTTGCAGTGGGGGCTGGACTTACCGGTTTCTCACGTTATTACTGGTGTTGTGAATTCCTGTAATGACTTCCACCTTGAGCAATTCATGCATTCTTAATAAGCTTGAAACATCCACATTTTGATATGTGGCATATTCGTTTTGCCCAGTTGTTAGGTTTAAATTATGTTGAACTGATTGAATCTTACATACTTACTATAATCATTCCCTAGAGGCATCTCCCAACTTGGGAAGGCAAATTTTTAGCTTCTTGATTAAGTTCTTTGTTTCATGGCAACACCAGAATTTTACAACAAAAAATCAAGAGCGGGACATATTTTCTAACCCTGATTTTACTTGTTATTCCAATAGTTATGTCCTCTTAAAATGTACAGGGAATTTTTTACCATGGAGATTTGAAAGTTTATTACATTTTTCATAAAATGTATTTTTTTACACACATCTTAATGGATATTTAATATAGAGGGCACTATAAACATGTAGGTTAATGACCGTTGTAGGCCGATATTGTGGAAGTGTTCATGTACTTGTTATGTTTGATGGGCTTCATTTATTGGTATTTGGTGTTACAAAATCATAAGGCAGTGTTTCTAATACTCCATTTCCGTACCTCCGGCAGTGATGTCAACACAAGATTGATGGTCGCACCAGTTAAAACGACAACGGTTTTACAGGCGCGCACAAGTAACAGCATATCATTGGTGCTGCGTAAAAAGCTTAAGTCATAGTATGATACACTGAACTAAGATTAAAGAAATGGAATGTAGTCATTGATTGAACCCACACTTCGGTGGTACATGTTGTAAAGATTCTGCTATGATTTTCAGATTTTGTTGCAATTGGTGGATTAGGTTTTGCATATCTTTACCCATACCAGTCACGCTGAATTTCTTGTCCCACATTCAAATTGTCAAAAATAAGGCCTAAATATTTTGACATTTAACCCTCACACTACTCTCTATCAGCCTTAATTAAGCATAATCGAGGAGGTGGCAAGGGTTTTTATGTTTTTGCCCAAAAGTGAAAAGGTAGGTTATTGAATTTCAAAAACTTTAATTGGAATAAAGTTGTATAGGTTGTTGATGCACCAGTTCCAAAAAAACCATGGTCAGGCAAATTGTCAGGTTACAGAAAACACTAAATAATAAAGTTAAAATTGGGATCCTTATGTTCAGTTCCTCCCCAAAAGTTCACTAGAGTGGAGCGGGAATTTACCAACTTGGAATTGCGTGTTTTTCGTTGACCTCAGGGCAGATATGTGTGCATGTGACTTGGTGGTTGCCTGGTGACGGCCCACTTTCGACGATTGCGGCCAAACTCAGTCCACGTACAATCCTTACCCAAAATATTCAAACATTAAAAGTTGGACAGAAGGAGATTTTTTGAGGATACAACTTTCTCTCACCTTTCAAATTTCACACACTGAACGGTTGTAACCACTCCCGAAACGTTTTGAAGGCTTATTGAACACACACACTCAAGTACAAAAGAAACCGCAAACGTGTTTTGGAACTTGCCCTGCTATCGTAATCGTCTCCATAGAAACACCATGCTTTGGACTTTTCTGTCGTGCACGACAAAATACTAAATCATCATCTTACTACATAAAGATGGCGTATTAGGCTTATTCATTTCACGTGGCTCTAATACATTGGTAAGCCTTCCAAATATGCAAAAAAAACGGGGTTCGACAAAAATTGGGGTCGCTTCTTTCTGGAAATCTCATGTTCTTTAAAACATACAGCCTCATCGTCCTCGTTCGTTAATTCATACAAAAAAAAATAGAAAAACCCTTACAGTGGAGTTGATTCTTCAGCTCCAACATTTTGGGAATAAGAAAAAATTCCTTGAAAAGTTCAAATTTTTTGTCACGATTTCCTTTAACATAGTGAATGTCAAAATAGGGATTTCCTTGGCCGTCCTCTGGAATTTCTGGTCAGATGGGATGTCGGACATGCGATATTCCAAGTTTAAAGCTGGTGCTGACTGTTGTGAAGGGAGTGATTGGGTTTTGTTTTTGTATTTTAACTAAATTCCATTTATCCTATGCATCCCACTTTGCCTTATAATCAATGATCATTCCCATCTTCTTGATTTAAAACAACTTGATGGGGAATTTTGAGGGAATTTCTTCTTTTGAAACTCAAGTACTTAAATACGATTGAAGTATTCAATAGCTTCCAAATTTCCATCCAAATTATTGGGTAGCTCAGAAGTAGGATTTTAAAATTTAAACCTAAATTTTCAATGAATTTATGGGGTGTTTGGGTTTCTTAACTAGCAGCTTGGCTTAAAGTACAAGCTGCGTGTATTAAAATGATTGGAACTTTTTAGCCCCCCTGGCAGGATGACTGGGGAATTGGTGCCCCTTCTGGATCGACTGCCTTGACGCATCTGGTGTTTCACAATTGAAAAAGAGTACCACAAAGACTGACACATTATATGCCCTAGTAGATATATTAATCTTGAGACTCAATTGCTTGCATTCTGGATGTTATAATTTATTTTTTTAGAGTCTGTAAGGAAAGTACTGAAACAAAAAAAAAGGCCCCCGTCC
>JAMKCH010006922.1:0-73758 GCA_023653785.1 Ophioderma brevispina
TTTCTCTGAATTTTCCCGTGTTCAGATATTGGTATCTCATTCGTCTAACCAAAACCTTCTGGGCTGATGCTCTATAAGTACAGTGTCCTAGCACTTTATAAAATACCGATACCAAAAGTCCCAGGACGCTAAGCTGACGGGACTCTCAATTTTGTGATAGCTGTAAAGAAATTGAGTGTCCCCTAAAATACAGAGTCCGGGGCACACATATTAAAAGTATATTCTAATTTCACAGCCTCTGCATCCGAAGGACACCCAGTCTCAGTGAAACCTGCAGTCCGAGAGGGCAACAGGTTTCAGAACAGTATCAGATACATACACAGTCATAGGACTGCAGGTTTCAGAGCTTGTGCGTCTGAGGGACGCTCAGTATCATATATCTTGTAACCTACAGTCCTAGGACTGCAGGTTTGGGGGTTTTACACTGGGGATATATAGGGCACTACGATTCTTTACACCGGTGTCATAAACTACAGCGTCCATGTGACTGCGTGTCCTACCACCCATCTGCCTATTGTGTTTTCCATTGAGTGCTGTACGAATCACTTGTTTCCAAATGGCCTCGTCTACTAGGTCACGGTTTATTCCGTACATGTTGCTATGGTAGCTAGGACACTCTCTCATGGGGGACACTCAGTTTCTTTACACCGGCATTAATCATCCTTTCCATGGTCTTACATAAACAGCTAGTTAAGGGAATAATTTGTTGGTTTGGTCGCATCTTTCCCTGGTTTTCGGAGCAGGAATAACAAAAAGAATTGAAATGTCTTAATCCCAAAGAATGGGTCTGTTTTAAATGTAATAATGATGTTATTAGTGATTCAAATTCTGATACAGATAATGATATAAATGAATTAAACAATTCTCCTCAGTTTAATATAAATGATATAGACTTAACAAAATATGACGAAATGGTTTTTAATCCATTGAGATTCGATAATAATCCTAGCACAAAGGGATATAATGATGTGATAAACTCTGATAACAATGGTATTCATAAATGCTCATACCTTACACCTGAACAATTCTGTTTGGATTCGGATATGACTAATGGGAAATTTAATATTCTAAATATGAATGTCAGAAGTTTATCCAAAAATTTCGAAAGTCTAAAAGCATGTATTATAAATTTACGATGATAGGAATTTCTGAAACCCATTTGAAAGACAAGCCACACGACTACTACAAGCTCACTGGATATAATATGGAACACACAAATAGGATTGGTCGGGAAAAAGGTGGAGTATGTATGGATATTTCTGACAAGGTTAAGTACAAATTAAGGAATGACTTATGTTATGCTAATTCGAATTACGAATCTTGCTTTATCGAAATTGAAAATAAGGATAAGAAGAATGTTGTAGTAGGCATTGTATATAGGGCTCAAACACCTATTTCCAACTTTAAAAAGTTAAATTCCGAAAAAAAACATTACTATGTTATGGGTGATTTCAATATTGACCTTTTAAAAGTTGACTCTCATATACCTACTCATGACTTTCTTGATCTTATTTATTCTCATTCTCTGATGCCATCAATTTACAAACCTACCAGAATTACCAATACTACTGCTACCATTATTGATAATATATTGACGAACAATGAAAATATTAACAAATCAGTTATACTGGTTACAAATATCAGCGACCATTTGCCAACCGTCTTATCGACCAAAATAGATAACAATTCAAGTGATACGAAGAGAGAAGCATTTAAAAGAAATCACAGTAATGTTAACATTGATAAATTAAAAAAAAAAGATTATCTGATATAAAATGGCATGAAATCCTCTGTAATAACAATGCAGACGATGACTATGATGTATTCATTGATACTTTTGATACACTATATAATGAATGTATTCCACTTAATAAGTGTAATAGTAAGAAAAAGAAAGATCCAATTTCACCATGGATTACCACAGGCTTATTGAAAAGCATTAATAAGAAAAATAAATTATATAAACAGTATATTCAATCTCCGAGTGAAAAGAATCTAAAAATATTTAAAACGTATAAAAGAAAGCTAAATATGCTTATTCGTAAATCAAAAAGGAAGCATTTCTTTTCAAGGTTCGAAAATGCTAAAAATGATATGAAAAAACATGGAACATGATCAATAATATTATTGCCAGAGGAAAAAGACAAACGGTACAGACAAAATTTAAAGATGATGCTGGCAATATATTTACCGATCCACAAGACATCTCAAATAAGTTTAATGATTTTTTGTCAATATAGGACCACAGCTTGCTTCTAAGATTACAAATACAGGTAAAAACTATTTTGATTATTACAAAATCTAATGTCTAGTAGTGTGTATATGAAAGCTATCGTGGAAATGGATATTATAAAGATTGTTGAGAAATTTAAAGCAATATTAGCACATTTTTTTGAAGAGCGCTCCCAATTTTTCAAAAAATTTGAGATTTTTACACGGTTGCATTGGTAACTGGTTAGTAAACCATACCTGTGAATGGTTAAGCTCGAAAATATCTGTGTCTCACAAACGAAGGAATTTTGTAATTAGAATAATTATTATCGGGATCCCCGATAATAATTCAACGGCTGCTGGAAACGGCTTTCCAATGTGAAATAGCCGGGAAATAGCGCCATGTACGTGTCTACGCTCATCCATTAGTTGTTTTATTGGTTCAGGCAAATCAAGTTAGAGGTTATTTTCTCGAGGTGGCACTATTTCATCATTTATGATAAATACGCATTTTTTAGCATTCTCGTTCGCAGGTATAGTTTCCTAGACAATCACCAACGTAACTGTGCCAAAATATCAAATTTTGAAAATTGGGGGCGCTCTCCAAAAAATGTGCCATTATTGCTTTAACCAAAATAAAAGTGCTGGCTATGATAATGTCGGCAACTTTATAGTAAAACGAGTTGTTAATGAAATAGTTCAACCTCTTACAATGATATTTAATCTATCAATTTCAACGGGGATTGTACCTACAAGAATAAAATTGGCTAAGGTCATTCCACTTGATGATGCTGAACTATTTTCGAATTACCGGCCGGTGTCAATCTTACCATGTCTATCAAAAATTCTTGAAAGGCTAGTATTTAATAGATGTATAAATTATATTAATAGTCTTAATATCTTAAATGACAAACAATTTGGCTTTCGGTCAAAACACTCTACCTATATGGCTATAATGCAGTTAGTAGACAAAGTACACAATGCAGTGGAAAGAAATGAGACAACCCTTGGAATATTTTTAGATTTATCAAAAGCTTTTGATACTATTGATCACAATATCCTTCTACATAAATTAGA
This sequence comes from Ophioderma brevispina, assembly GCA_023653785.1. Lineage (NCBI taxonomy): Eukaryota > Metazoa > Echinodermata > Ophiuroidea > Amphilepidida > Ophiodermatidae > Ophioderma > Ophioderma brevispina. Next base: position 3,289 of record JAMKCH010006922.1, read on the forward strand.
ACATTATGGTTTTCGCGGGGTTGTTCTTCAACGGTTTCAAGATTACTTAAGTGATAGAAAACATATGTTTGATTTGCCACTCGTGTGATTCTGACTTAAAAATATTATTTGCGGGTACCACAAGGATCTATTTTGGGTCCTCTTCTTTTATCACTCTATTCATGACAGAATGACAATTGTCATGTGGCGTGGTCTAGCGGTTCGTAGCTTACCTCTGGATCAAAGGGTCCTCGACGAATCTCAGTGGGACCACTTGCCTGGATTTACTTCGGAACTCCATTTGGGATTTGATTGTATAACAGATTTGATTAAAAACCTGAATGCCACTTTCTTCCATGTTCATTTGTCAAATGGGCAAAGAACCATGAAAGCTTGCACTGCCCATCCGGTGTGTGTTTCGATTAGTCTGTGTTTGAATGTTGCAATATTGCCTGTTTAAGCTGCATGCCCCCATTGCATTGTTTGTCTGTCGAGTAAATTTAATTCAGTTGTAAAGTCTCTAGCAATTTGGCCTTCAGGCCATGATTTGAGATTAAAATAATAAACCTTGAAACCATAATGATTCGAATCCATTCTTTTGCTGATAATACCACTATTTTATTTTCACATAACGATCTTGGAAAGTCACATAACTGATACATATGAGAACTAAGAAATTAGTAATTACACTGCAAAAACATCGGTGTTAATTTAACACCGAGGGTTGTTTTTTTAACTCCAAGCCGGTGGTTTTGGATAAGACCACACCTATGGTGTTAACTTAGGGCGCTAAATGGTGTTATAATTGACACTAATTTTTGGTGTTACAAAATGACATAACCCATCCTTGGTGTTAATCTTACCCCACATTACGGTGTTATTATGTGACTAGTTTTAACATCCCCTGTGTTAAATTGAAACAACTGGTTAATTAACACCCACTTGGTGTTAGATTGACCACACGGTGTTAATGTAACACCCTCCTGGTGTCCTAGGAAGACCACACTCTTTGGTGTTAATTAACAACAAATGTTGGTGTTAACTGTTTATCGTCGTAACTCTAACATGTTAGTATAAATGTTTGCTGTTTTAGTGTTTGTTTCTATATTAGCTGCTTCTTCTAACATTACATAAGCAGACCACCAAAATACATAACCAAAATTTTGCAACGCACACAACGGTGTTAATCTTAAACTTTAACAGCTAGAAATTAACACTGACACGCTTAACACCGACCTGGTGTTGAATATTCAACACCGGAGTTTTGCAGTGTAGTTAAAGCAACTTAACTGTCAGTTAATGCCGAAAAACGAATTATTGCTATTCGTACACCTAGAATGACATCAACAGTGTCGAACGTGTTATGGTCATCCAACAATGAATATCATTTGTTAGAAAATAAGTCTTTGAAATAGTGCAAAAAACAACGTTTCTAGGATATACTAATTGACGAATGCCTCACATTGAAACATCATATTGATTGCTTAGCCAAAACAATCTCAAGAAATATTGGTGTCATGAACAAGTTGAAAACCTTCTTGCCAGAACGTATATTATATAATCTATATTGCACTTTAATTTTACCGTACCTAAACTATGGTATATTAATATGGGGAAATACCTGTAAAACTTATCTAGAGAAACTAAAAAAAAACTTCAAAATGGGCAATAAGAACTATATCAAACTACAGCGCTCATACCGCTCCTCTCTTTCAAAATCAAAATTAATGTATTAACCGTTAATGATATGTGTTCAAACTAGGCCTTTTTATGTACAAGTATTCAGTAAATGATTTGCCCATCGCCTTTAGTACATATATCACAAAACGTTCTGATGTTCATAACTACAAGACAAGATATGCTAATGATTTTAATTTAACTAAGAATAAGAAATCGTTCTCTGACCAGTCTGTCCGAACCAAGGGTCATATTCTTTGGAATGCTCTTGAACTTTAAAAATCTACTTCCGTCAAATGCTTCCGTAAAAAGCTTAAGCAAAACCCTTATTTCTAAATCTCAATTCACTTGTGCACGTCCTTTGTCTGTCTGCAAGGGGGAGAGAGGGGTTTAGGCGCGTGTAGTCGATGATAGACGAACCTTTATTTTAAACTCCGATTATGTATCTCGTAATCGGCGAGTATGACAGGTGAAACGAATAGGGAAAGGCTACTTTACGGGCCTCCATGGCCTCCCGGCTTTTTCTCCCAAAATGTTTCTCTATTGTTTGGTATTATGTCTAACCTGTATGATTTTATGGAATACATAATCGTGAAATTTGTTGTGCTCTTTTCCTACAGTCCCTGTCTACGATGTGGTATAGCGCCATTCGTATCATGGGAAGTTTTTCGTCTCGCTTTGCCCGACACACGCCTACGGTGATCCGGATTGATACTCTTGTTAGAGTGTGATTCCCCAGATGTCAGAGTCGCAGTAGCCATCTGCCTACTACTATTCTGAGAGTGACACCTAGAACTTTTGTTTTTTTTTCATATGTACGTGGTTTCATGTGAACACACGTGAGTTGCCCATACCTGACACGCGCAGCACCGTCGAGTACTTTCACCTTGCAACCAACTGGAAAGAAGTTTATTAGGTTAATATTTACTGGAAAATGGGTTTCTAATAATACAAAAGAATTCATGTCAGTAAAATGGTTTATAAAATACAAAATCGTGCTTGCACCAAACATTCAATTTCAGAAATACACTTTTTTACGGTGTTTCACACCTGAAGGGGACGTATGGGTCCCCCAACTGCAACGATTGGCAAATGCCCGGATCACGTGTAGAATGCTTCCGACGGCGATGAAGATTTAGGGAAATTTGTATTCCAGAACCCCCAATTCATTGTGTCCCTTTTAACCAAATAGCTGATACTAAGTATATCAGAAAGAGTGTAACTATGTACTGCTTTTAGGAGGAAATCTAATCAAGGCAGGAATTGTCCTCACGGGCCGCCAACTATTGAGGTCGGGTTTCTAGTTTTCGGGGGGGAGGGAGGAGGCTCGTGTAAATGCCCCCCCCCCACACCCACTTCCTTGCCACTCGTTTGTACTTCAGCCATTATTGGCTAGTTACCGCGGCAGGATTATGAATGGCCGTGACTGCCAATGAGCTTCCTTGTTCATTGGTCTGGGCTGCCGCGATAAAAACAAATTGTGGGTAAGTCATATTTCTGGCTTGAAGAAGGGGGGGCAGACAAGGTAGCACGTAAAATTCTTTTGTCAGATAATTTTGGTGTATTCTCCTTTGAAGGTTCGTATATCGTTAGAGACCCCGTTACAAAATGAGTAGGAAAAAAAAAATGTTCACCGTCCGGGGTCCCCATAAACGGCTCCCAAAAAGGAAAAAAATCACACCATCTTCTGGTAGAAAGCCGCGCAGTACAATGGGCACGACGCCGACACTATTACCTTTACAGTGTCCTACAAGACTCAGTGCTTGAAGCAAACAACCGGACAGTAGACAGTAGTGAGAGCAGCGGGGGACGGCGGCCCCGCCCGACAGTCGGAGGTGCCCTATGCAGAGGCATTCTCCCACCGTAGCTACTGAGGCAGCTACAGCACTAAACACCCCCTCGACCACCGCCAGGACCTGTCCAGAACCTGCTGCGCAGAGGTAAGCGGCGACGAGTACGTCGGTCGGACCCACTGTGAACCCACCCAGTTAAACAGGTCAAGGATGCCCTCGGGTGAGTGTGTATATTTAATCCAACTGTGTACGATAACATGTCACAAGTGCTCTAAATACGTGCAATAGCCCGCTGGTTCTGTATGTGGCTCCTTGGGTGGGGTGTTCGCCAGGCAGGTGCGCATAAACTAGGCAGGGGTGGGTTATAGTTGAGTATCCTGCTTGAAAACTGGGATGGACATTTTGAGCGATTATCCTCGCGAGGTCTCCGCTGGTATGAAAGGGCCACCCGGTGCTAAATCAGGCGACCCATAAGGCACGGGTGATCCACTATCTCGGCATGGACAACCGCATCATTTTGTTTTTGCTCTATTTCCGTAGACGTCCATCCTAACCGAGCCCAAGAGCTCTTCAAGTACATGCATGTCATTAAGTCTGCAAGCGATGGCGCTTTCGCAGTATGGGGTTGGCGGTTTTTTTTTACGATACACACCTCAAAAATCATGGGCCGCTATGACGGTGGGTGGGGGCAATAGCCGCACAAAAATCGTGTTCGCTATTGACGGTGTGAGGCTTGGTATTTATTCGTCACGCTAATCCCCCCTCCAAGGCACGAGCCTTGGTCAATTCTCGCAACGGTTCCCAACAATACACAGGCAGCCTCCGTCGGGGCCCTGTACCTTGCTTACTGGGTTTTTCGATTTTAACAGCCGCAAGGGTATGCTCGAGACGTGGTGCGTGTAAGTTTGCTCACAATTTATTCAACATGTGGTAAGCAAATCACGGCTCGCACGTTGCTGGCATCAAAAGGGGTCTCAGAGGGGCGGCGGTCAAAAGCGTGGTTTGTTGTAACAGCCGCTCAGCTTACGCACGTGGTGGAAACATGGGGGTGGGCATTGTGTATCGCCGCCGGGCATCACGCGGGCGACTAAAGTGCATTTCTTGTCATGCTTTGAGAGGCGATGCGCAATTCAGAGAGTCACTTGATGTTGTTTGTATTTCAATTTTGTACGTTCTGTCTGTCTCCTTGTTAGTAACGTCCTAAAAGGGTTCCCATTGTTGCAATACCACTTTGCCTTCTGACATGATTACGGCCGCATCTATCGTGTATTAAGAGCTTACGTTTGCCTTGGCTAATGTGTGGTTGTGTAGTCATACTCTAGCAGTGCTTGTGGCCAATACACACGTCACAATGTAATTAGTATCTAAAATTGGCAGGTATTAAGGGTAGGTATAAGTGGGGGGATATCAAACAGGGCCCTATTAAGGTGTAAATTCTGTGTGTAAAGTATCTATTAAAAACATTAACAATTATAAAATAACGTTAATAAAATAATATAATAATACCAATAGCAATAATAAAACTTATAAAAATATCATAATAAGATAATATCAACAAATAACAAATATTTAAACAAAAATTTTTTTTAAATAAAAAACGGGGCAAATAATTAGTTAACACCATAATAATTAATACTTTAAATGAAAAAAAAAACAGGTTAATAAAAAAGTTAAAGGAAACAAAACTATCACCTAAAGTGAAGGGAAAATGAATCACTGTGTTAAATGAAAAAGTTGAAAGTGCCAGGGTCTTGCGTCCATCCATTCTACTAATATTAATCCTCGACAATTTAGTGCTCTCGCTTTGGACCCTGCATCTTTATTGTGTAGGGTATCTCTAAACATTACAGTGGCGTGCTGTGTCAATTGTTCAGTCATGGAAGGGATGGAAGGCAAGCGTGCCTGTTTTGGCTGGTCCCCTCACCGATTAATATGGTTGCCATGCACTTGCTCCTCTGCGCGAGTGATTTTCCAATACCGGTTGCAGCTGAATCCTGCGGGATGGCTAACAAATGGATTTAGTTGGGTAGACATGGAGATTATTTAAAATGCAATCACCACAGCAATTCCCTCACTAGCTGGATGAAAAATTAAGAAAAGCGATTGAACCGGGGAGGGTGCGGCAATGGTTCCGCCTCTGCAGACCTTAGGGTACCAACCATAGGCCATGTCCCTAAGCCTCACCGGAGGCTTACAGTATGTTCACAATATTCATAGCCGGGAGTGAACTCGGCAATGGGCTAATTGATGGTTTTTTCTGCAGAGTCAGTATACTCACCCTGATGAGGCAATCGGTAGGGTGATTGAACTCGGGCACAGGGGCTGTGCTGGCAAGACAGAAATCCATCAGCATTCAGGCTACTGCCAGTCAGTCCCACTGACTTCGTTATGAAAGTTCAAGGGCCTGTATTATGTCGACAAATGTCTTCAAGGGGGCTGCTCAACTCCGTCTCTTTGAAATATTCGCAACCTTCGTGAATGGGCAGCACGGACGATATAATCCGAGATAATCTAAATTACTGCGTTGGATTTACATCGATAGGGACGCAAGTGGGAGGAATCCGTGTAAGGGTATTCAGGCATCCTTCAAAGCAAAGTCATCGTCTAGGTGTCCCTATGACCGAGAGTAAGACGGTGGCCCCGACATATCGCATCATAGTTTGGGGTTAGAGATTGATGCTATAGCGCAAATGGTTAGGATTCCACAGGATAACCTACCACGTCTTCAAGAAAAATTAAAGAACGCGTGGCTCGGAATGGCCTTATTAGGGATTATACATCTGACGTGATTAATGTTCGGAGGCCTTGAACACCAGATAAAGCTTGTTCTGGGGGCACGAGAGGATCTAAAGATGTGGATGGAAGTGTTCCTAGTAAATGCCAATGATCATCATTCCTGGCAGTTTCGACCCTTGACAGTGAAATTCACTTTTCACGATAGCATTCACTCTGGCTTTCTTCGGTTTTCTGCGAGTTAGGCGGGTTTGCCTTCATCCAGGAAGGCCGCTGGGGACAAATTGCTAGCATTAACAGACATTCCTTCGTGGCCCGTCACGGATTCAAAGATAGATCCAGCGCAGAAAGATGCAGTCCCGCACTATCTCAACAGATGCGGCGGGAAACACCCCGGTTGGAGTGTGCACGGTTGGCGCCATGGTAGCAGTTTTCTGCAGTTCTGCCCAGTAGTTGAAGGTCCAATCTAGTACATACAGATAAAACTCCACTAACCAGATACCATGTTGCTTCAATTCTCAGCAAACATTAACATTCTGCGGCTACTCAGCGCAGCATTAGAGCACGCACAGCTTCAGAATTGGAGCTGCAACATCGGCTTGACATATGTGATTCTCATCAAAAAATACCGTTAAGTTCAGTCATGAACAACCCTATTTCTTAACTTGCTGTTAAATGCAAGTTCAAACACAAATAATATTCTAAAAAATTAATTGAAGTAATATGCCACAGCCACTCCCTTTCTCCCGTAGTCGATACTCGACAACACGTTCAACAGCAACAGCCCAAAGGAAGTGTGGTTCTACCTTACGTCATGGTGCCGCCAAAGCTTACTTAGGATCCTTCACCAAACATGTTGTCGCAGTTCAATTTTAAACCACAGAACACGCTTCGCTCTCTTATTGTTGCCCCAAAGGACCAAACTCCCCATCCATGAAATATTCTGGCACGGTTTACCAGATAAAGTGTCATCGTACTGTAAGTTGAATCGGGCAGACGCCCTTGGCCCGTTCGGCGTCAAAGACATCAAAGACCTGGAGCAGTCAACTCCCCGTTTTTGATCACAATGAAAGCAGGTCATAACATTGAACTGGACAATGTCAAGATTCGGATAAAGATCTGATTGGTTCGGAAGAGGTGTAAAGGAGGCCATCCACATTAGGACTTCACAGAGCGACCTCAACCGTGACCAGGGGCGGCACCGTCTTCCGAGCCTAACAACACTCTCCTTTGTCGAGATCACTGACCTTCGGTCACGGTCTGTGGATCTCTGACGTCTCATCAACACACCATCATCAACAACTCAGTGAGTGATCAAGCTACAGTGTTTTACGTTACGTGGCGAAAGCTCTCAGGTGATCATAATAAGTTGCTTTCTAGAACTGTTTATATCTTCTAACTAATTGAAGGTACATTTGTCATTGCGATACACATAGAGAAATTGGCCGTATCCCAAACCTGTTGCTTCGGCTTTGTCTTGTTTTTTTTGTGCTCCCTTTGACAGGATCACCGGACGTGGATTCAATCTTGGGGACAGTGTGGTGAATAGGCAGGAGGCGGCAACACTAGCTGGATGCTGGTGCCAAGTAAGCATGGATGGCTTAGACGGGGCACGATTAAAGGGGTTACCCGCCGGCTGCATCGGCAATTGGGGGTAGGCCCTGCCCACTACTCTGTGTCATTTCGGCTGTAATGATAATTTTAACATGTCCAAACTAGAACTTCGCAAGGTGTGACCGAAACAATTAAGTCCATCAGGCAGCGTCTGCTAAGATGTCCGATAATATGTAGGATAATATGGTCTAATATTCTGTCTGCCGCACTCTTCTGGTACGGTGACACCGTCCTCTAAGAGCAGGGGAACGTGTTAGACGGCGGGGTTTAAGTCTAAACGCCTACAAAGCATGCCAATCATCAAAGGGTGACACGCGGGGTTATCTTCCACCACGATATCACAGCAGCCGACCCTCGCCTTACGCCGTGAGTGGGGTCCATCGCTCTGATAACAGGGAATAGAAATTATCTTCTTACTGCTTCAGTAAGGTACCGCTAACTATGTTTGCCACTCTTGCAGATGGGTTGGCGGGGGTTCCCCCTATTTAACATGTTTAAGCACCTATCAGTGCCCTTCTCTTCATTGACAATGGTATTCATGAAAAAAACATCAGGTTCTGGTTCCTCTAGGAACAGCATGCATTGTTAATTAAAACTAAAGAGCGCACAAAATACATTATCCTAGGCCAAATATGTTTGGTATAGTTAGGTGATGAATGTCCGTTTCCGAACCGGTTTTCTAGCAGATAATCCCAATCTGGGTCCCTGTTTCATATGCCCATTAGAATGAGGCTGTAACAATCACTGCCATTACCCATTTCCCCCCCCCTCTTTTTGGTTTGGCAGAGTTTTCACAGTAGTTATTAAATGTTCATTCCCCGGCAGTGGCTTATGTAAAACGTGCAGAAATGTGGTTAGCGGCCACAGAAATGTGTGTTTGAGATCAGTGCGCCGCAAAAACACACATAATTTGCTGGGCCTTGGCACTGACAAGCCAAAAAAATGTGTGGTTGCGTGCCATAATCTAGACTTGTTGTTGTATTGCGCTTACCTAATTACCCACCTGTTGATTAATATTGTATAAAAACAGTTAACGAAAGCCAGTATACATAGTGTGTACGTAGTGCGAATAACCGCCACCTCTCAGCAAGTAACGAAAAATAAGCTGGTGGTGGGGCAGAGGGTTTCGCACACTCCGTCCGACCGGCTCGGGCTGCCAGTGGATGCCTTTCACTATTTTTGCCTGCCTGTTAATTCATGGAAATCCTTCGTGTTGTTGTTCTCATTGGGGCGATAAGGCACGTGAGACCGGCATCCCTCTTGCCCGCTCATGCAGCCGTCCAGAGTTTATTCCCTGAAAACACTGTTTGGCGTTTGTGTTTTTTACGGTTCAGGGTCTGGGTCCATCTTCTTTACCTGGCCGAGTCCACGTCAATCAAAACTTTGCCTCATTATGAAGGAAAGTTCTAAGTAGATGTCGTCATACATTGTGAGATCATGTTGATTCCACCTTCACACATCGTGGCGGAATTACTTAGGTTTGGCCACTCGGATAACCGTTTTACGTTTGCATTCTGCGGTGTTTTGCGTTTTCGTATTGTGTCATTAAGTCAACGTCTGCTCATACCCCACTGCAAGTAAAAGTGGTTTATGTTCGTACCAAAAGCAAACCCCTTTTGTAATAATTGTCTCTTATTCATGCCGTCTTGCGTTTTCGTTAAAGGGCTCCTCTGAGAACAAGTACTTACTAGTACTCTGCTTTTATTAGCAATCAATCAGGCATAATTTGTCCTCACGGGGACCCGCCATATCTCTTGTTTCGGTTTCTATTTTCGGGGGAGGGAGGAGGCTCGTGTAAATTGCCCCATCCTTGCCATCTCGGTGTCGTCACAGCCATGATTGGCTAGTTACCAGCGGCAGATTCCATGACCGGCCCGTGACTGCCAATGAGCTTCCGTTGTTTCATTGGGTCTGGGTTCCTCGATAAAACACATTGTGGGTCCTAGTCACATTCTGGCTGGAAGTGGACAAGGGTAGCAACGTAAATCCCACCCACCCTCTCCCATGTTGTCACGGTGGGGGGGGGGAAAGTTTGCCTGTGGTCGATGAAACAAGGGCAATCCAATCGGTACTAGCCAGGCATCCTTCACACCAAATTCTCAATGTGAATTGGGGGTTGGTGTGTAAGTCACACAGCAACCACTGCCTGGCTCAACCCTTGGCTGCGGCGTTGTTTTTTTAGCGGTTCATCGGTCTGGGTCCATCTCTTTACTGGCCGATCCAGCGTTCAATCAAAACTTTGCCTCATTATGAGGAATGTTCTAAGTAAAAATGGTAAAGATGTGTCCAGACATTGATCATGTTGATCCACCTTCACACAGTCGTGCGGATTTCTTAAGTTGGTCAACTCGGATACCGTTCACTTGCAATCTGCGGTGTTTTGCGTTTTCGTTTGTGTCATTAGGCAACGTCTGCTCCAGCCCAATCTGCAAGTAAAGTGGTCTGAGTTCGTACAAAAGGCAAACCCCTTGTGTAATTATTGTCTCTTTATTCATGCCGTCGTGCATTTTCGTTAAAGGGCTCCTCTGAGGACATATGTTTTTTTCTTATTAGTAACTTCCCTGTGTACTGTACTCCTAATACAGTTTAGACTGGGAGTTTAGACCAATAACGAATACACTTGGTATACAATATCAAAAATATAAAAAGCAAACATTTCTAGGCCATCAACAAGATGGCCTAGGATTTATACCATTGTATTGCATGCAGCCTCCAGTACCACAATCACACCTGGCAAAGAATATATTGCGATTCATATATCGACTGTTCAGAAAAGGCGAATTTTTTTTCAACAACAAAATTAATGAGTAGGTCAATGGGTTTGACGGTAACAATATATTAATCTTGTTATTTGACATCTTTTAATCAACCTCAAAACGTGATGTTATGAAAAATGTAATCAGAATACTTAAATATGTTATTTATTTGCTGGTTTGAAAAAAAAATGAAGAATATTTTACAAGTGTCCGGCCCGCGATATTTTTTACGTAGTTAACTTGTAATTAATTTGTTAACACTATAGCGGGTCCGGCCCGGGTTAGGGCAGGTGTGGCAGAAGATATAATCTTCCTAACGCATATAGTTATCATATCTGCAGGAGGGTAGGACATGCCAACCTAACAGCAACAGGGAATTTAAAACGGTATCAACATCCAGCGTAACCCAAGTGCTAGTCTTTTTCCCCCCCCCCCCCAAGACATAAAGGTGACACGGGAGATTTTGAGGCAACGAAATATTGTGTCATAAATAGTTAATTTCATATAGATTAAGACACTCAATCGATTCTGCACCTTGAATTTTTGCTACAGAATAGGCTTAAAAGAGCGAAACAAAAAGGTGATTTGATTTGATATATGTCATGTAAAACAGGTTGATTTGTTGTGCTCCATATACAAAAATTAGAACATTTCACAACGATGGTTGGATTAAAGGTGTTGCATCAGTTAGCCAACAACAGGTGATGTGGACATAACAGGAGCCGCCGCGAGAAGGCTTCCACATGACCCCAAGAAATTCTACAAATTTTTGTATCAAAGAAAACATTCTCAGATATTACTAAAGTATTGATAGAAGGAAGGTTTAAGAGGTGATTTTGTAATGTCACTGGGGACGAGGCTGCCGTAGAAAAAGGCACGTAAAAAATTCCCAAAAATACAGTTTGGAAATCCCAAAGCCCCAAACTACGAGCAGTCGTGTCCTGCCCCCCCCCTCTGCACGTGAAGATGAAGGGACATTCAGGCTATGTTTATCAAGATATAACTGTAAAAGCCTTTTAGGGGCAAAACTAGCTTTGAAATCTTGTGTGCAAAGGTTGAATTTGGTATTTGAAAGGGCGACTAACTTTAGACCTGGGGTTTTAAACAGGGGTTTAGTCCTACAAGAGGGACTTTTTTCTAAACAGATCTCCTAAAAGTGTCTGTTAACGGGCGAAAAAATTCCTCATGGATGGGCGTTCCAGCCCATCCATGAGATTTTCTCACCGTTACATTTAACTTTCCACAGTCTTTGAAAGGGAAAAAGGTCCAGGTCTAAAGTTATCTCACTTTCAGTATACCAACCAAAGACTCTTGGCCAGTAGTTTTCATTTGATCTGCAGAGTGGATAGATCGAGCACATAACTCCATTTAACCCCCAAAAAATATTTTTGATTACCATATGAGGGTGAAGCTATTTGGTCTACTGTCATCTTTGAAACCCAAGTGCGGAATCAAAATTGGATTCCAAATTGTGACTTCCCTAAATTGTACATTTGCGACAAAATCAAATTCAGTTGCTGGTTTGCAATATACTGCAGAATTTTCTCTCGCACCCGGGACCTATATGACTTGTGTCGACATGCTGGGCAAAGGCCTGTCGAAAAAAGGACATTTTTTAGTACTGAAGAAGTTTCCCTCGGATTTTGATCCCGGTCTAATAGCTTATTGTGCAGTCTTCCCTATCGATCATCCTGGATCAATGACTAGCATGGTATGACATGGTCATCCTCTCCTTTGAACCTAAAGCAGTTTGTGGGCAACATCTAGCAAGGCCCAAAAGGCTGTGGACCTTGATAGGAAACGCATGGGTCACTCACCAGACTCAGAAACTGGTTGTCGTACAAAGAACTGCCTTCACAAGATCGGAGTAGACAAACCATTAGCCAAAGCGATTGTGGAGAGCCAAAACCGTAGCCCACATCATAGATGACGGTGAGGTCTACAAGTCCCAGAGAGGAATTCCAGGCCTGATCAACTGGATGATGAAACTATCAGTGGTTAAAGACGGATCTTCCCACTGTGATTTTGGACTTGCACGAACGAAACGAACGAAGAAGTATTGTGCAAACTCCGTTTTGAAATCTAACCGTGAGTACAGTCATCTTTGAACTGACCTCTTTTATTCTGGACCTATGTTAACACAGTAAGAGTGGGACTACACGTTAAGTGTAATCTGTATCCATATGGATTATTCTAGACTATAGAGGTATTGGTATTCTACCAAGTAATGGTTTGGTAATTACTACCAAGTAGTTGTTTTGGTTAATTTCTTACCCAAGTATGTTTTGGTCAATTACTACCAAGTGATTGTTTGGGTTAATTACTATCATAGTAATTGTTTTGGTAATTACTACCACGTATGGTTTTTTTTTGTGGTCAATACTACCAAGTAATTGTTTGGGTAATGTGGTATACTACCAAAAGTTATTGTTTAGTAATTATACACAGTTAATTGTATTGTAATTACTACCAAGTATATTGTAATTGGTAATTAATACCAAGAATTTGTATTGGTAATTACTACCAAGTTAATTGTTTTGGTAATTACTTTACCAAGTAATTGTTTGGGTAATTACTATCAAGAATGGTTGGATAATTACTAACAAAGTAAGTTTGTAATTACTACAAGTAATTGTTTGGTAATTACACTACAAGTAAATTGTTTTGGTTACTTACTACCAAGTAATTGTGGGTAAGTACTACTCAAGTAATTAGTTTTGGTAATTACTACCAACAGTTAATTGTTTTGGTAATTACTACCAAGTAATTGTTTTGGTAATACTACCAACGTAATTGTTTGGATAATTAATATCAAGTAAGTTTTGGTAATTACTACCAAGTAATGGTGTAGGTAATTACTATCAAGTAATTGTTTGGGTAATTACTACAGGTTTTGGGACATTCAACATTTTACACCATCGTCTAAACAACAACAAAAATTCAATAAAATTATGTGTTATAATACCATCAGAATCATTTTGCACAAGGATCATTGGTTTGTGTTTAAAGGGTTTTTTGCCCTTAGCGAATAATTAGAGTTGGGTATGTTAAGCACATCCAACCAGTAACAAAGAGAACAATACATGTTTTTTTAGTTTTTTCCCATGTTCAATTAGCCCAAATCGTGCTGATTTCCCTTACTGGAAACTGACCAGATAGTAGAATGCCGTTGAATATACATTGCAAATGGATTGGCCTAAAAAGTCATGAAAAGGGTCGTTTAACAGGAAAAGATGCGGGGGGGGGGTTCTACCTTGGGGAGTGTAGTATGGGTATGTTGCTGGAAAGAAACCTCATGTCAGGCTCTTTCAGCTCCAGTGACCCCGAATTTGAAGACCATTAAGTTCCAGAGGCCCTATTTTTTCGTCCAAAGCCATATCACCAAATTTTCTTCGAAATACCTTCAAGAAACGTAGGCTGAAAAAATGAGGGAAATAGTAGCTTACATTCTTTTCAATCTTTTGGAAAAACTAGTTCCAGAGACCCTATTTTAGGACCTCAAAACTCAGGCTCGGAGGCCTCAAATTTTGAAATCAGGGTGGCACATACCTCTCCCAAAAAGTCGAGAACCCCCCCCCCCCGGGAAAAGATGGAAAAAGGTTAGAAGTATAGAGCTTAAATTTGTTGCGAGAATTTAAACATAAAAGTTATTGATTTGTGCCCCTGGAGCGCATTTTAAATTAATAGTCCTGAGGTATGGTGGGTCTTCTACAAGAGAAGATTTCAGTAGCTTTCCCACAATTGCATTGCTTCCAATGGAGGTTTGTGTACAGGTACTGATGTGGTTCGTTAGTGATGAAACCGGCTAAATTGACAGTCCTATTGAGAACAAACATTGATTTTAAAGGTTTCATCTCTAAGATTACATTGACTACCTGTCAAAAAACTCAATGGGAAGGCAATGCATTGTGGGAACTACTGATATCTTCCTTTGGTTCCATACTTCAGCCGCGCAGATGTCGGCCGACGCTAGCTTTGCGCGCCGGATTTATAACAACATAACGCGTCGCACCCGGCGTCGCGGAAAGTATTGAACCCAACCCTTTAGCAGGGACGGCCAGCAATCTTAGCAGTTGGAAAATCACAGGCAAAGATATTGGGTGTTAGTGATTAAGCAGCAGTTGCTGATATGCTGTCTGTGTATGATAAATACAGCAATAGACTATCTTCAACGCACCCGGGACATCCGTTATTTAGCTGTATTATACGTGTCGGAATCCTGCTGGAATTCACCATACCATATTGTGTTAACGTTGTGATGTCACAACATGCACAATATTCCTGCAAAGCTTTCTTGAATTTGAATTGTAATGAATTACTTATTAATTCATTACATTGTTAATTAAGTTAAAAATATGTAGACCGTGGGCAAGGACTGTTTACATTCGATGTAAACCACTCATATACCCAAAAGAATCACTTACCTACTGATTTTGTCATGTTAACGCGGAAGAAAACACTTTAGAATCAGGAGTTTAAGTTGGTTATAGTGTGGAGGGGATATTCTAATAAAAAAGTTTATATGGCAAAAATTTTATTGTACACGGGCAATTATTTGATGTGCAGATATTAACAGGATGAATTTCCAAATAATATTTTTAATATGCAAAATTAATTACATGATAAACTAGTATTAGTACTCTCTAAAACAGTCATGTACAATTAATTTTATAATACGAATTTAAAATTCGGGACGATCCATAGCTGAGTCATGGCCCCTCGTTCGCAACTAGAAAACATGGCGGCTCAAGATGGCGGTTGCTCATCGGGGCTGAGATAACCTTACGGGCAAACAAAAGTGGCAGGACGAATACATCGTGTTTACCGATGTACATGGCCGCAGTAGGGGTTACAATCCGCAACAGACAACCTAATTGACGCATTGTGTATAGCTCGTTGGCCCAACATGAGTGGTTGGTAAAAGGTTTAAGAAACAAATTCAAGGGGAAGTCAGGGGGAAATGTGCGGCTTGCATCTTGAAAAAAGAAAAGCTAATATAGCGAGATGATGAAATACGTGAAACTCCGCAAACGGACGGTATAGATCTACAACCAGGCCTATAGTCAATTAAAATAAAAACTGAATTAAAGATCAATCATAAATATAGTATTGTTTTTTCTCAATCAAATATAAAAATAATTTTCATCCTGTTTAAAATACGATTTGTTTAGCTTGTTAGTTTCCAAGATTAATCTGTTGTAGGGAAAAACAAAAGTCAAGTGGATTAATGACCACCAGTGAGTTAAACAATCATGACCAATATATTGACAGCGTAGCCAGGACAATGTTGAAATAATATAACAACTTCCACGTGCAACAGCATTGTAGTCATATCATGGACAACACACCAATCATTGGCCAAGTTGATCATGATGATTGGACATGGACGCGAACACGGAGTTTGTGTGACGTCGCTGGAATTCGGCAACCTTGTCCATGCTTTCACAGTCACAGTGCAGCATTTATCATTTTGCTCACGCAGCACAGTGAAGATCGTAAGGCGGAATTCATTACCGCCCCTTCAATGCTTGCAAATTGTGCAATTATATAAGTAGGCTACCGCAGTAGATGTTCAACTTGATTAACTCGGGACGGTGAGTACTACCAGTTTCCCACATGACTTAACACATGTCACATTTTTGTGTATGGACCATGCTGGAACCAGTGTGTTTTTTTTGTGGACTTAAATTTTAACAAATTTTAGGTGTAGTGTCATGAGTTAAATAGCTTTAAACCTAACCTGCAGTGGTGGGTCAATGGTCATGTAACCTAGTCCTAGATAGGAAATCTTTTCATATAGGCAGATAGACATACCCGGGAGATTTATCCTGGATATCAAAATGTTCAATCACGGTCATACACAGTTACAGATAATGGGACGGTGTAATTGTTTACATCACAAAATCAATCTGTATGCATGGATATACAAATGAGCCTGATGAGGTCAGCACTGGATGATTATTGGCCTTGCCTACCCTTTTTTGGCTAGTTGGCTAGGACGAGACTATACCACCCCAGTAACATGCTAGCTAGAAAATCAGCTGTTAAGTAGAATTTCGTCATAACTCTGCGAGAATCAGTCTGATTCCCAACAGCAAAATTTGCGAGAATCATTGATTCGCTCCTAATGTTATTTTCTAATACGAGAATCAACATTGATTCAGCAAATAAGTACGAGAATCATGGCGAGAAATCGATTCTCGGATTCTCGCCAAAATTCTAGCCTGGTTACAGTGTGTTAGTTTTGTCTACGACTACATACATTATGTTTTTGTTTTAAATGAAAACCCAATGTTTCGGCTAATATTGATACTGGACCTTGATCACGTCTGAACTAGATTCCTGAGAGTGGCTACGATGTTAGTCAGACTAGGCTAGGGCTAGGCCTAGCTAGGCCTAGCTAGGCCTAGCCCTAGGCCTAGCTGCCTAGGCCTAGCCCTGATCGATAGGCCTAGCCTAGACAGACAGGGCCTAGCTACTCTAACCTAGTTTTAATCTTGGGGACCATAGACTAGCCTGTCTTCCTTAGTGGTAAAACAATTCTGGCCAAGTACCAAGGAAGGCTGCCCCCCCAAAAAAAAAAATTATGCACCATGACAACTGGGAATAGGCCTACACGTAGCGTCATAGACAATTACACCACAACAAGTAACTCACACGTGTGCATGCCTGGCCCAGGGAAATTTGTTTCAATTCGCAGGGCTAGCCCAGGTAAATGTTATCACTTCTGGCCCGAAATATGGAGTAATGTGATATTAATCAATTTATTGAAAAAAAAAATGTGCCATCGCAGGCTGTGATCGCTGGTTATCGCTTAACATTGTGTCGCATCATGTTCACCCTTTTGGGGGCTTTTGCTATGCACAAGGCGTAAAATTAATGATGGTTGCTAGTGTTATCGCTAATTTTTTTAATAGTATTTTTTATGAAGGTGACAAGCAATTTTGGAAAAAAATATTTGGAAGGCTACAATCTTGTTACTGGTTTTATTTGCATTTCTAACAGTTCGGTATTTTGTTTAACTAGAGATCATGAAGGATGATCGCCTTAGGCTGGACGGAATGATGTGATGCTTGGCTGGTGACTTTTATTTAAGCTACTGGTACATAGCTAGCCTTCAAAAAATTGGAGTGATACAAGCAAAAGATTAATACTTTGGCAGACCCACCAATAAATCTAGGCCTAAGCACTACAAAATCGTGCTAAAGCCTATAAAGCCCTGGCTCTAATTTCTACCCATGAGGTACCGGCAGCCTTGCTAGCCTACGCTTAGCTACCCTACGCGCTAAACTTGAAGCAAGCTCTTTTGAAAGGTAATGAAATTATGAAAGTTATAGGATAGGACCCAAAGGTGTAAATTCTCTGGCCAGCATTGTCAGATTTACTATGTAGGCATAAATTAAAAAAGGATTCCTGCCGACACATGCTACACCTATGGGGCGCTATTAACCCTAAGGCTAAGATTAACACACATTGCTGATAAGTAGCATTATGCCACTGGCAAACAATTCTCAGAAAGACGCAGGGGAAACCATCTTGCCTAATGGCCTTCCAACACAATAACCATGGCAATTTGTAATGCTTCCAACAACAGTTTAAAATACTGCTAACCATGTCTACTGGCACTGTTGGCAATCGTGTGTAAATTGATAGTGAAATAAAAAAAGCCGGCGGCCAACACATGCCATTGCTCATCTTTACATTGTTCCTGCTACGTAAATACTATAATGTAGCACAGTTGTTCGAAATGCCAATGCAAAAAGGCATGCAACTTTTTGGCGGTGCATGGTCGTTTCACTATTACCGGCGATGTGAATGCATGTTAAAAATGTTAGACCAGGAGGGGCTGATATTGATACATGTGAACCAAAAGTAACTACACTCCATTTCAACTTCAGAGATGTTGTAAATTTTAAATAATAAGGAAAGGAGACTCTCATCGTATATTATAGGTAAAATACTGTATTTATGATCTCATTGTTTAATTGTCCAATAGGAAATTTTGCATGTGCATGTAACAAATTATTTTGACAGGTCACATGTAAACCTGTGATGGAGTTTCATTTGTATTTCGAACATTGATGTAGCAAAAAAATCATAATGCATGCCCAAATTTCTACAATAGTGTCGGGTAACAAAGTCCATTGTGGAGTAACGTGTCAGGATGCAGGGTGCGGGAAATACCAGGCGGTAAAAGACTGGTATTTACCAAAATTAACGTATGGTTATTTTTGGTCAAATTGGAAACAAAAATTAGAAAATACACAGGAACAAAGTGTAGTTCTAAAGATTACTTTATAGTGCACCTTCAGATCTTTCAAGGTTTTTCAAATTTGATATTTCTTACATGGTGTAAATTGTATATTTAGCCCTCACCTGAACGTTTTAAGCCCACAAATTCCAGCGCTATGGGTAACTCTAGACCGGATTTGTAAATAAAAAAAGGAATCCAGGTGTCCTTTTTCTTCAGAGAAGCCGGCAATGATGTTACAGCAAACCACAGGTTGGCGTTGATTTCCTTGGTTCCACCCGTGTGACGGTCTGTGAACGGGATGGTTTTCCATATGACTATCTGATATTCATGTAATAGACCACATTTGCAGGGACTTTTAAAATGAGTACAGGAGTGACAAAGAACTCTCCTTAACTTTTAAGGGGAGCATAGAGGATCAGCTAAAAAAAAATGTCAAGCATTCAAGAAGATCTATGAAGATCAACTACAACTAGACCTGTCTGTGATCCTGGCAAGGAGACAACTTAATATCCTGCCACAACCACTTCAAGGTAAAAAAATGGTCAACCTATAGATGTAATGGAGAGACTATGGATAAGATTCTAAGGAGAGCTTCAATCACTCTACTGGGTTGATGAGGAGAGTGATTAAGGAGAGCACTGCTGTATAGTTCCTTAAAGGGGATTGTTCTGATGTGTATCTATCATGTTTTCTACTGATATGGAAGCCTGAACGTGGTATATGTTGACAACAATTACTGTGGGAAAACAAAAACTTGCGGTTGTGATGCTAGACGCGTTAATGCATAGTGCAATGCCATATTCAATACTGCGCTAATTTGATAGTAACCATTAATACAAGCAGATTTTTGTCAGTATTTGAAAAGAAAATGGAGTTGGAAGCTGAAATTTCGAGGACATGAGAAAAATATACTTCCTGTTAAATCAGGAGGGGCCAAAACAATAGGACCACGCCACCTTTGATAGGTCAGTCCCTGCGTGTGTGAATGTTGAGTTAAAAGTTGTTGGGTATGTTCTTTTATGTGTAAAATATAATCTCTTTTACCAATGGCTGACTTATCATTTGTGAGCAAAAATTGGAAGAATTTCTGAAAATGTGCCGTGCCACTTCAACGTACAAATTAGTCCTTAAAGCGGCACGGGCATATGTTCAGGATCATATGAAATGTTTCATTAATTGATTGCAAAATGATAGTCTAGGCCCTGCCTATTAAACGAAGTAGAGATAGATTTTACACAATAAATAACATGTCCCCAAAATAGATAGGGGAAACTAATAAGAGGCTAAAGGCATCCAGGAATTTGTAGGCGAAACTTTTAAGTTTGTAGTAATTAAATCAACAAATGTGTCTGTTACATGAATCATAGATTGTAGTCATTGATCTTCAAACCACAAAGGTCACAGACCGGTCAAAGAAGGTTCATGCCGTGAGACTCAATCTCTAGATGTGTTTTATTGGTTGCACGCCATTTCCGCGTGTCTGACTGAATGAATGTCGCCGGGAACCATTAATTATAAAATGTTTGTTTACCCATAAGCGCGCCGGTTTGGGCTTTAAAATTTCAGGTGAGGGCTAAGTAAATATATAAAAGCTTTACACCATGCAAAACTATAAATTTGAAAAAATTTAGAGGGGCACGTTTTCAAATGTGCCAGGTCTCTTTAAACCTTGCTTAAAGGGGAACCAACCCAATCTCAGCCTCGACCCCATATTCCACCTCCATCAAAACTGCAATCTTGGAATTAGAAAACCTTGTATTTTCTCACTTCAATACTGCAAAAATTTTGGCTGACCTCTTTTCCATTTTATGCTACAAGTAAAATTTGTTGTTTATTAGTATCTAGTAACAAAACCATTTGTACCGTACACTATGGGCATTGAAAAAACATACAAATGGGTCTGGGTCCTTTAGGTCGTATGAAGTACCAGGCTTCAAAATTACCCTGTGCACACATGCATCCATGTAACTTTCTCTCTGGGCATGTAACTTTTGTATCATGCATGCACGCAGCATGTTTCATGAAAATTAAAACTTTGTGATTGTGTATACAATTTTACCTTATTTCATAGAATGTTATAAATTGGATGTTGAATTAATAAAATTTGAGCTGGAGGCCAGAGCCTAAATGTGCCCGCGTCAGTTGGACATGATAGTATCAATAATTCCATGTTTACCATTTGTGGATGTACACTTTCACATGTGCTGTCCAATTTTCCAAGTTACAATGTAACTGGTGCTGTAAATTTCTAAAATTGTCAATCAAAGACTGGAAGTGCGCAGGCTGAGCCAAATTTAACAATAAAACAATATTTAAATACACCGGATAAAGAAGAAGAGAGAGGAAAGCAGGGAGATGAGAGGATGTTGGTTGATATTCCTCCCCCCCACTAAACACCTAGACTATCCCCCAGTTACTACCCCAATAAAACCCCAACACTTCACCCCTCCCCTTCAGAATTTGATGCAACTCTAAAAATGTTGTGTCAGTACAAAATCTCCAAAATCCTGGCGATGCCATGGATTCAGGGGGGAAAATTATTCAGGGTTTTGCCACCCCACTAAAAAAGATCATGGGCACGCCACTTCAGATGTGGAGATAGTCCGAGGTTGCTCTGATGAGACAACCCCCGCCGGGCATATGAACTGTCAAGCTTATGTGGAGAATGCTTTTTTTCTTTGTGTACATTATATTACCAATATAACTAACTTACCACACCTAGCATCATATATGCTCTTGTTACTTCAAAGTCTGCCTGGTCGACATCAATACATCTGCCTATGATCCGGTAAACATTTGCTTAATTGGACTTGATTCTGAACAGCCTCCTCTGTTTCATGCTTTAGGACATTAATCTAGTGAGTCCCATGTCTGGTTGTATATTAATTTCAAAGAAACCAATGACTGACTGAAGTGTTAATACACTAATCACTAACAAATATCGGTTAACCAACGGACATGGAAATGTGGTAGTCGTCAATTGCTGGGGTTAAAATAGCCGTGTGAATTCCTACTTCTCCACGCCACTAGGAAAGGCTAGGTGGAAACATAGCCGTGTCGGGCAGGGCTAGTTTCGACACATGTCTGGACAACACGACGATAGCTTGTTTGTTTGGCTAGGCTTCAGATCAGCATATTGGACATTGCTGACATTATGTGCAGTCTAATCTTGACCTGAGTCATAAAATCACCCACTGAGAATCCGGAGATTATAAAACAAGACGGCGGGTTTCGCGGGACATTCCCCTATGACCTGGGCCATGACCTTGAAATTTAAAACATAAACAAAACAACGGTACGACGTGAGAAAGAAACAGTTTAGAAACGCACACTAAAATTTTTAGTGCTGTGGGCGCTAAGATTGGTTCGAATAGTAGTAATCAAACAGAAGAATCCACGCCAATATTAGAATGCCAGTGGTCAGCTTTTTTCACTTTTGGCCATTGTAATATACTGTACAAACAAAATCATGAAAGTGAAAACAAATTTGCAGTTGTATTGTTTGCATACCCACGTGGCCCCAGCACAATTTCCAAACCACTGCGACTTGCCGCACAATTACGTAGTTACTTATCATGCATTATTCAGCCCCAAAAAACCCCTCCACGTTGAGCACGTAGATGTTCATCCTCGAATAGCAGGAGCACAGTGAAACCGGCGTGCGTATATTAGAGGATGAAGGATTCAGGCTACCGATCCACTGGAAGCGCAATGTTGGCGATAATGAGGGTTGACGTCACGCGTTAAACTCATGATAATGCCGTCAATCAAAAAGAAAGTCGCGACTGCAAGTTTTTGACCTCGGCGAACATTTTTCGCGCTTCCCGACTGTTGAACCGTGGAGTCGAGACTGATATCCGGGCACTTCCGTTGTACTGAATGAAACCCCGGGACATTTAACCGAGCATGTAACAAGTGAACAATACGGAAATATTGTGATCGTAAGGGAATCCTTCGTAAGTTCCTTCATTGTCAATCTTAGCAGCAAAAAGTGCCCGTCTTCCATTGCAGGTCTTCATACAGAATAGGAATCAACTGGCAGTATACTCGTCGTCCATTAAGTGAGTGAAATTGTTTATATACTATTACTAATTTTATTCTCGGCCCGAATGCGAATGAACAACTAATAACTGCTTCGTAAAAGGAAATGAGACCTCAGCTTCATGGGATTGGGGCCTCGGTACAGCTACATGTATGACAGACGACTTTGCTTTTTAAGTAGGACTATGTATTACATGTATAATTTTGATATTACTCCACCATTAACGTTAATTTACAGTAATATGAGTATTAAATAAAATACGTCCGTGCTTACATCACTGTGGGCAAAATCCCGTGGGCAAAATCATCAATGCATGATTCAAGGACAGCTCCCGGCCGAATCCCGCCGCGCGTTTGTGGTGGCAATGCCCATGACACGGGTATGATGCACACGAGTACCCCGTACTCGCCTATGTGATCATGATGCCATAGTGGTGAAAACATGTCTAGTTTTGTAGTAGATTTCAAAGCCCATTTACCTATGGCTTGCTCCTGACACCATTTTGACAAGTTGAACTGATAATTGATAGCAATTTGTTAAAAATAAATGGTCATGAGAAAATACATAAACCTCCTACAGTTGGGCATGATTTTTCCTTTTGATTGTGATGCTTCATCATGTTATTGTTTAGTACAGGTTTTACCCATGCAACATGCTCAAAGTTGAATTAGCAAATGTTATAGGCTTAGTATATACCGAATAGATCTAATATTTGGAACGCACTCTTAATGATGTATGTTATTTACAATTCAGCGGGAATTGGATGTTGAAAACATGTTCGTTTTAAAGATATACATTGTTCTTAAAAGGACATGAGGAAGATTTCCAGGAAGAAGCCCCTCAATTTTATGACACCATGTTTTTTTACTATGGAATTGGAATGCTAACCAATGTATAGATACACCGAAGTGAAACAAGCCGATCTACGCTGTCGCTTTATGTAAATTAAGATGATGCACGACAGAAAGTCCAAAGCATGGTTTTCTATGGGACGATTACGAATGCAGGCAAGCTCAAAAAAAAGGTTTGCGGTTTCTTTTGCACATGTTTGTCCAATAAACTTGAAAATCGCGGTAGGTGGTTTACTAACCGATCCAATGAAATTTGGGAGAAATTCGTATCCTAAAAAATCATCTCCTGTCACTTTAATCTTATTCAATTTGCATTTTTGATGCAATTCCTAAAAACTTAACCATTTTTCGATGTTTGGATTTTTTAAAAAATTGGATAAATTACAGAAAACATCTTTAGACCTTACATGTACCATTGCTCCTGTAGAGAAATGTGTATGAAAAATTTGAAGTTAAGCTAATTTTTGTTTTGCATTTTATTTTTTAATTTCTCCATCCAGGTTACCATGCCAGCTCAAGTAGGTAGACCGAAGGGTAAAAAGAAAGACACAGGGTTCCAGAACAACTCGAGTCGCAGAAGTACCACAAGAAGAATACGTGGTCGGGGTCTACGACAGAAAGCGTGGGAATTAGCATCAATGACTCACGATGAAATATTTCTCTTGACGAGAGATGAGTTTGGCCATGTGGTCATCATGGCAACGGATACGCTACGTAAAGCTTACGAAGACGGGGAATTGTCACCAAAACATATTGGTAAATTTGTTTATGATAAGGAAACATTAGCAGTGACCGAAGAACCCGTTGCCCAAGACATGCAAGATCAGGATGAAGTGATGAGTCGCGAACACGAACCACCAAGACAAGTCGCGAACACGAACCACCAAGACATGCAAGATCAGGATGAAGTGATGAGTCGCGAACACGAACCACCAAATCCACAGGAAACTAGCCAACAACAGGAACCTGCACAAGAGTACCAACACCAGCAGGACCCTCATCACCAACCTCAGCAACTACAGCCTGAATCACTGGAAATAGAAAAAAATGTAAACCCAACTCCTCCTGATGTGGAATCGCAACAAAATCAAGATCAACTTGACCAAGAACATGAAGAAAATCAACCACCGCAGCCACATGACACCCAACAAGAACGCAAAAGACCACAGGCCAAGCAATCAAAGCGATCTCGTAAGAGACAGAAGCAACCTAAAGATTATACAGTAGAAGCTGTGCTAGACATGCGTATCGAGGATGGTAAACGCTGGTTTCTTATCAAGTGGTTAGGCTACGAAGAAGATGAAAATTCATGGGAACCAGAAAACCATGTGCACGACAAATCCCTCATAGCAAAATTTCCTCCTCTCCCACCAGATCCTCGCACAACATAGACTTTGTATGGCATACAAATAGAAATCTAACTTTTGATGGGGGTTAAGTCTTGGGGCCAAGATTGATCATCAGATACAAGTGTGCTAAAGGTTTACATGTAAAAAGTGCAATACAAAATGCAAGCATACACATAAGTGAGTCAGATTTCCAAAAGAGGGCACCCTAAAAAAAACATGTTTTTTTGTATATACAATGCTTGTGTGAAATAGCTAAGCTCAAATCTAAGTCATCCATAGAGAAAATCTTTTGTTCGAATTGACTTTTTAAAATTATTCCACGAAACAAAATTACATTTTGAAATCTCTAAGTCAGCCTTTAAGCCAAAAACCATTTTTTGCTCTCCACTAATTTTGGGATACGGTCAGAAGAACTTTTGAAAAAAATAAATCTGATATGATTTACATGCTTACAATAAGGGTTGTTTTGTAATTCTCAAAATTTGGATGTTTCAAAAATGTTTTTAAATGCTGTTAGGTAAAAATTAAAGAAAAATAACTTAATGAAATTTTGAAAATCAGGGTCGGTGTTCTTTTGTACAGCAAAAACTTTTCCCCATTTTAAAAAACGGGGTGGGTCGTTGAGAGGGGAAAGAATTTTTACCCTAACTTGGTGCATTATGCTACATGTTCATGTAGCTCTGAAGATGTAATAAAATATGCCTGCTTTTGCATGCAGCCCCATATCATGTTCATGATGTTTGTGTACATAATTTGTGAGTGCACGCAGGCGTGCATTCACTGGATACTAGGTGTGCTGAATTGGACAATTTTTTTTCTAGTTTATTGTGGCAAATTCAAATTCCATGCACAAAATTACCATTTTCTTTCACCATGTTCACACAGTTTATTTTGATGGAAAAAATGGCTCTCAAGATTGCATGACAACTCACTGGAACTGCACACATAAAGAACATTCCAAGATTCATACCATGTACTTTATATTTTTTGTTAAAAATTTATTTTTTTAAAAATAATGTATCACTCATAAGCTACATTTGCAAACCCAGTCTTTCTATACAACTTTAAAATATGCAGGTAATTATACATGTATGAGAAAACAAGTAGATATTTATCATATGTAGTTGTGTTTATTTTTGTTTCCACTGCTTTTTGTATTTTTGTAACACTACTAACCAATATTGTACAGCCACTCTTGCCTTGAAATTACTTTGGAATTTTATGCAGGCGTCAATTTGAATCTTCCTCAAGGCTTAGACTTGCCATCGGGCAGTCTCGACAGCTTGACTATTCACACAGAATGTATCCTCGATGCATGAATATTAAAGGTGCAAAGATTTTGATTTTTGATTTGCTTATATTTCAATGAAAAAATAGGCTCCTATACGAAATTAGAAATGTCACAATTTTTGTACCAAAGAAACATTGCTCGGCTTAATCCTTTCAGATGGGGATATTTTTTATGGAAAGCTTTACATCAGGGCAAAAATCAGAACTTTCAATTTTTTTTGAATTGACGCCTGATCTGTTAAATCTCTCGTTGTACCTTTAATTTGTTTCGTCTGAAGTGGTGATGCGCACGTATACCCAGTGCCGCCTTTCAGTTGCAGTGCGCTTCACCTACGCGCTCGCTGCAAACGCTCGCATCGCTAATTCATACTTTGTGCTGGACAGAGTACGCATATGCTAGTGTAGATTAATTTTCGGTATGCGTCACACACTGAGGATACTTTCTGAGTTAGTCTCAACAATAATTGTTTTTTAATTGAAGTAATAGACGTCCAATCAACACCAAATATTGAGGGACGTTGATCCAGATTCAAACTGACGAATGCATAAGCACTACTACTACACTTCTTGAGGGATCATTCACAGATCAATCACCAATTTTGCTTATATTTTAGTTGAGTATATTGCAATATAGCAAAGTCCAAAATGCCTATCCATTTTTGATTGATCACATCCAACAACAGTTAAAGATGCTTTCTAAACTTGTAGGTTGCCATTTTTGTATTATAAAAAGACTGCATCTTTCATGTCTTTTCCAGTCGTCCTGGCTTTTTTTGACAAAGCAACCAACACACTATGAGCTACATGTAAGGCCAAGAAAAAAAAAGTTTGTCTCAGAAGACCGCGCGCATAATGTTTAAAATTGCTTTTTGACCGCATAATTTTTTTTTAAGGTTTTACTCACTTTTCATTTTTTTTTGTAAAAAATTCAAAAAAACAATGAAAATTTGGCCGAAAAATTGAAAAAAGTGGGCCAAAAATGCATTAAAAGAAAAACAAAAAACCGCATTTCGCATTAGCATTTTTCACATTTCTTCTGAGCAAACTTGTTTTTTTTTTGGCCTAATAAAATCTCAATTCCCATGGCACAGTTCAATAGCTTTCATTCACCAGTGTATTGAGCAAATACACCACCTGGTGTTTTATTATGATCTATGATACCCAGAACGTGCATGATCAGCTGCTGTTAACATTACTACTGAACTGAGCCCTTGGCAGATGAGCATGCATTACCTCATAGTGACAACGGCAACAACCAATGCTCTACAGGGAGCACACCATTTTTATTTCATTGCTTTGCTTATTCTTTAATCCAAATCGATAATTTTCACTATAATAATTTTGACTGTAATAAACGCCCTCCCTTTTGAAAAATGCACTGCCCCCGGGGCGTTTATTAGGAACAATACGGTATCAAATTTCCAGGTGAGTGGTTGCCTCTAAAGATGTTCATAACACTTCGAGCAAAAAAAATAACATGTACATAATATTTGTATTTACATTGTATATCTGTATTCAAATTGTGTGTGAAAATAAATATTGCAATTAATGTTAAGTGTGTCTGTATATGTACAACTCTAGAAATCAAAATTAACGAATACAGCTTTCAAGGAACCGTCCAAATCTAACTCAACCCCTTTGTAACCTTATCTTCTAATGCTAAATGTCCTTTAGGGACTTGTACAGTACATGTAGGCACAAAAAACCTGAATCGCTGAATGCCCATTAGCCACTCAAAGGCAGCCGTGCCAGCCCACCCTTGCCTCTCATAACATGAATACACGTATATGTACAAGTATTTACATCTTTGCCTATTGGCACAGTGTCATGGAAAGGCAACCTAAATGAATCTACAGTACATGCCAAAATGCCTTGACCAGTCCCCAGTCCAGTCCCACATGCATATGGAAAGGGGATTCTGCCCAAGAGGCATGGAAAGGCACTCCAATTCTTTTTTCACTAAGGCACTTTAGGGAAACAAATAAAAACCGGATTTAAATTCACAACCTTGGGTGACATAAGCCTAACATTCAGATTTATGAACCAGCCAATCACCTGTACAGAAAATCAAAAGCATCCAATCATCTTTCATATGTCAATTGTTATCCAATAAGATTTCACATGGTCCATTCAAATTTATTTTTCGCTTGTCTGGGATTGAGCCGCCTGTATACTTCGATGTTATTGGTACTTGTTGTAAATGTTGTGAATGGACCATCTGACGGTTGTTTTAAAATTCCCGTAGAAGTGATTGGCTGGTTCATACTCTTGGACATCCTTTCACGCACAAGGTTATTAGGCACAAAATATTGGGTGTTAAAACCGGAACGACCACCCATACAAAAGTCAAGCATGGTAGGTTAGTGAACTTAGAGGCACTAGTTCTTGCAAGTAATGTATAACCTAGATGTACATTTGTAGTGTAAAATGTAGCAAACTTTTATATGAAATAAAATTGTGCAACTTAACTACAAAGACTTGTTCTATTTGTCTCTTGAATTTAAAGTTAAAAGTTGGTGCAAGATCTGTATCACATTCACAGCTTGAAAAAGTGGGGAATTTAGGAAGTTCCTTACCATGGAAAATTCTGTTATTAATTTCTAATCTTGGAATTGGGCTTTTTTACATGATACACAAACCATACATTTTTGAAAATTTGGCAGCGGGCTTCCTGAAAAATAAAATTTTTTTCATGCCCTGATCACTGATTGGATTATTACATCTGGTCATATACATGTAACTCCCAAGTTGTACAAATTATTAGACCTGAATTTAATTACAAGCATGAATTAATCATCAGTAGTTAAAGGTACATTTCGTGATTCTAGCACCTAATTTTTTTTCTATGGTTCCCCGAGTTAATTTCTAAAATTCCAGTTGATTCTGACGGTGTATTGTTATGAGACAAATGTTTGTATCACTGTGCCCCGTCCGTCACTGTGTGTAATTTGTCCGTGTAAGCCCAGACCATACCAACTTCCACCCTTTTGTCGAGACTCGATTTTAAGAGGCATGAAAGCTTCGGCCACACTGCTACTCGGGGCATGATCACTGTTCTGCAATCTTTAGGTAAATTGGGGGGCCCAGGCTGTGCGTTCACAAAATGCCCCTGTAACTGATCTTGCAGAACACATCAATCGCGGTCATAGCCCCATCTCTGTTACTTCGCAATTCCTACTACCTACTTATTGTTTCAAGAACAAAATGAGTTACCCGTACTGTAGGTTTCGCCCCTCTTCCGATTGAAATTTGATGGAACAGAAACATGGAATCAACTTGAGATGGTTGTTCAAGTCAGTAATTCTCTGACATTTTATATTCAGATCTTCATCGAGCATTCAGTGCATGGGAAATGCCCAAAACTTGAGTGTCGACGCCCTGCTGGGCATTTTCCCTCTGGACGATTGCCCAAAGTTGCGACGGCGACATGTGCACTTTCAGGCATTTTCTTCTCAAAAATAATTGGAGCGACTCAGCTGTACATTAATGTAATCATGCACCTTAACACTAATTGTGCCAGTGCGTGTTTGATCATTCAACATCTTCTTTCACTTGCTAATAAAAGTGGATCAGGTCAACCTGCTTATTATTTTCTCACTTTTTTCCATGTTTCGATAAGGCACCTGCATGACCATCAGAGTTCATTGATCAATCAGTTCTGGCACAAGCAGTTGATGTCTTTCTGTCCATGCTCCTTTTTTCCCCACTTGTGGAATTGTCACGCTCCTAATGCTGTGGACAAAATACAGGGAGTGGGAACATTGTGCCCACAGATGGCATGTGTTAGTTGGAGGAGAAAAGCAGCGCATGTGATGCTGTCTGTTATGTGAAGCCAAATCTCCACATCCGGCACACAAGTTAAGGGTTCACGTTCAATCCCTTCATTGAGTATGGAACTGCTCAACTACAGTTGATTTGCCAGGTACCTGAACTCATAAGGTGGACACGCAAGCTGGAACAGTTGCATCCTCAGGTTAATGGGTTGTTCCTGCATCAGGAATCCGATATCGTTCTAACATGAGCAAAACTTTCAGTTCAGTGTCTCACCTGACAAGTACAAAAATTCATAAAAGAAAGAAGAAAACATTAGGACTCATTTCCCCATGAACAATCCCAAATGTATTAAAGCCCAAGAAATACATTAGGACAACCAATAAATTGACAAACTTGTGTGCGAACTACAAGTTGTTGATGATTTGAACCTTGCGGACACCCTGGACATATGAAAAAGAGGTATTTGGTGTATCACAACAGAATTGACGGTTTTTGAGGGCCTGAAATGATGAAGATGAGAGGCCACTGCAATGTTGTTTTTAACCTGCCCAATTCCACTGCACATAATTTTTATTATTTTCTTTTTTTGCAGGCTTTCAAAATTTCCAAATTTGACAGGGTCCATCAGGCTCAAAAGCCATACACATAGCCCCTAAGAGACGCGAGATTCCCCACGCAAGCGGCCCCCATTTTTCTCGAACCCCGGGTTTTTACATATTGGGAATGCTTACCAATGTATTAGAGGGCACCGAAGTGAATAACCGAATACGCCATCTTTATGTAATAAGATGATGATTTACCGTACTTTTTGTCGTGCACGTCAAAAGTCAAAGCCCATGGTTTTTTTTATATGGGCGCAACGATTACGATAGAAGGAAAGTTCAAAAAAAGCTGTTTGAGAGTTTTCTTTTGCACATGTCTAATAATAAACCTTCGAAAAGTTCTCGATAGGTGGGTCTCAACCGAGCAGTGAAATATGAGGAACATTTGTTATCCTAAAAAAAATCTCCTCCTGTCACTTTTTAAAGTGCAGATTAGCCAGGGGTAGTGGTTCGCTTAATGTATACAAAATTTTCACCTTGAGCTGAATATACCCATCCCCAATTTGCTGCCTCAATTTTACGTGGGCGTTTAAATATGGCCTCTTAAGTTATCGGAATGATTTTTCCCGCTGGATTTTGAAAGGCCTATAAAATTATGATTTTTTTTCGCGTACTAGAAAAACTTGTTAAAAGCTATTTATATAAATCAGTATTGCCACTGTTTGCTAACAAAACAAGTAGATTTCTTGGGTTCCTACACTCCCTTCAAATTACGGCCCCCAAATAGGTTCCACAGCAGCGACCAAAATAGACTTTAGAGGCCTGTAAACTACGAACATCAATCCCGACAGTTCAAGGGGCCACTTTCGACCCTCCGCAAAATTAACAAACATTAACAAATACTTTTTTTCTCCAGGAAGTTAAATTACTGAGGAAAAAGGCAAACCAAAAGGTCCATTAATTTATGGTCCTCTGAAAAAGAATCAATTTTAGGCCCGAGTCGTAACAATTTGGAGACCAAACTTTGAAACGGAATGAAATTATAAAATTTTTTTTTTACATGGACTGACCCAAGAGTGACCTGTGATAGTAATACAAACCGGTTGCGATTCAATCCGCGCCAACGCACATTTGTTTTCAACACTGAAATTGGCCCCAATTCCCTTGTCTTGGTTTGGAGAAATCTGTTCAAATTTCAAAAATAAAAATAATAAACCCAACTCACCCCATCCAGTCTGGTCCAGAAGCCGGAATACCCCTCAATCCAGTAATCCAAGTCATCTTTACTGGGGAACACTTTAGGCGGTAGCCACGCTTTGCTGCTCTTATTGTATCGCTCCAGCCTGGAAGCCATCCCTTATGCCTATATGGATCTCCCAGTGTATGAGACTGACTGGAAAGTAGCTATGAAAATTGGCTACCTCTCGTCGGGTAAGATTCCATTGGCCTGCCTCGACCCACCCTTCTATGGATGATATTGGCCGGTGATACGTCATGCAGAAATGGGCGAACAATTTCATTCTGCAAGTGATATGGCTTTAATTATTACCCTTCTCCACCTCTGAAAACCATAATGGCAGGAAGGACAACATGATTGGATGCGGAAAAGCTCAAATTTGGACTCAGAGATGCACTACACCAGCGCTCCAATAATCAGCGACCTTGGTGTCTGAAAAAAAAAATTGAAAAATGAATACTTAGGAGAACACCCCCCCATGTCTGTAAATGTAAACTATAGGATATAACTACCCCACATTCAAGGTGCACCAGAAATTTCAATACAGGTGTTCCTAAAAAAATGGAAAATTCTATTTTTTTTGTCTGGTTAAAAAGCAGTTTCAATCAAAATTGTCCCCATTGAGGATTGATTACGACTGCTTTGGTACAAAAACTTAAATTTCTAATTTCCCCCTAAGAGGAGGAGGAAATAGGATATTCAGTCTGTTTTCTATTGAAATATACAAATTCATTTAAAAGTTATTTCTGTTCGGGACAAATATAAAGGGTTACATGACAGGTAGGGCATCTACTGAGTGGCTTATCTACATGTAATGAAATCACTACATATCATAGAAAATAAATTGGATGACTTGAAATCTTCCGTTGCACCTTTAAATGCTGCCTGTGACATTTACCCTATAACACTATTCCTTGAAAAAAAATGTTAAGGGGGCATATGGGTTGGAGGGGCCTAAATGAACAGTTAAAAAATTAAAGGAAAGAAATTGCCTCATTTTGACTTTTTGTTCGCAACAATTGGGCGGTCCTTCAAAAAGGTTGCATGTTTACATGTAGGGTGAAAAATGTAGCTTTGCGACTTAAAATCATCGTGATATTTCTTATTTTATTGGTTCTCAGTGTTATTCAGCACATTGTACAGAATATAAAAAACAGAGTATGGCAGATTGATAAATGGAATCCTCAAGCACTGCGCTATCTATTTTTACACTTAAAAAGTTATATACAAACTAATTGAGAAAAATGAGGGGGGGGGGACAGGGGGGGGAACAAGCTTACTTTTTGAATATAAATGTTTAAAGTGTTAACAAATTAATTACTTGAGGGAAACAATAAATAAAAATTCACGACGCGTATTTAAGTCGCGACGGTGCCATTTCAGAAATTAACATTTGAACGGAAGCCCCGATTGTTGTCACAACAAAAGCAAATTTTAAAGGTTCATTTTAGCCCCCCGCTCCCAACCCCATCTATTGCCCCCTTAAGTTGCCCACACAGGCCAAGCACCATAACAACTGGGTCTGAGGCCCGTCTAAATGTCACACAGGCAAGCATCAGCAATTGGGGCCCTGAGGGGTACAAATGGATTTTTGTTATACACACAGTATACATGCATTGTATATCCTATGGTATGGTTGTACCATACATAAAATGTTACGACATCAAACGAAAGGCAAATTATCTGAAAACTGGGGATTGAGCATTTTTAGTCGACACTTTAATTAGTCTAGTGACTAGTTTTAATCTACCAAAAAAAAATAGACTTGAAATCTGAGTCAGCCTTTAATTGTGGGGTTAAATAGATTTTGAAGCCAACCACTTACATGTACAAGATCCATGATATATCAGATGACCCAAGATTTTCTTAGGATTTTTTTGATGACCAGAATGCTAATTCCCTGCTTGTCCGTTTTCGCCAACAGTAATACATGTTGTACCGAACATTACATTTACATTTGGGCGGTATTTTAACATCAAAATTTGAACAGATTCCAAGCTTCACTTCGTTAACCCTTTCCAATAACACAACATGCAGTCCCACCCCACACACCACACGGATGTACGACAACACATCCCATGGCAAGCCACAGGCCAAAACCATGTACGTAGTACATTATACATGTAGCTTAAACCACCCCAACAAAGCCACCCATGGAAATCATGCTTAGTGTTTCGGCCATTTTATGACGGGGAAAGTAATGGGCGTCCTGAGTGGAACCACGTCCACACCAAGCCAAGCTGCAGCAGTGTTCAACTTCTTTTATGTCCATGGACCAGCAATTTGGTAACCGCGTAACCTCTGAATTTGATGGTTATCTGCCGGTGGAATCCCCTCGAACGGGTTGGAGGTAGTGACCCGGGGCATGGTTCCGACGATAATGGCCTTTTCCCTGCAATCAGGGTGTGAGTGAAGTTTTTGTTTGAAAAAAAATCTGAAGTTTGTAAAAAAATCCTGAAAAACAATGTAAAATTGACCTAAAAGGCTTAAAATCTGCCCGAATTAAATAAAGTGGCAGAGTTTTGAAAATAAAAAACAGGATTTAAAACTGCACGGAGTTGCAACCAACAAAATCTATACATGTGTCTAGTAGCACTAGCAAACAAATGCAACCACTTTTAGATCCAAAATTAATACACACCACCATTTAACATCAGGATTTACAATGTCTACATACATGTATAACATTGCATTTTTAATATCCACTGACCCGATTCTGATTCTGCTTCAGCACTCCCGCACATACTGACAGAAGTTCATCGATGGATCCAAAGTATGTTACTCTAGGAGTTCCCAGTCTTGTGGTGGTCGGAGGAGGATACACCCTTCCGTGCATAATTCTGTGCGTTTTCAGACCGAAACCCATTGTCCCACTGGCCACCACGGAATCTCGGATAACAACACTGCGTGAAATGAGAAAAATTTTCAGTTGACGGCTACATACAGCATAGATGAAAAAACTGGTAATCATGGTACTATTATACAAACACTGTCTCATCTCTCATGGCGTATAAAGTGGCATACCTGGCACTGTCACCATTTACACAAATTGCATGCTTGACTCTGCATGTACATTTTTATGTAGTCGTTATTCTGCAATTTTCCCAACCCACTGCCATGATAGGTGAACCAGTAGTTCAAAAATTTTTGGGAAAAAGCAAGTTAATTTTGCAAAAGTTGCTTTAGGGTATCAGAATTACATACCTTCCATTAAGAACTATCATAACTGTAGGTTGTTCTTATAAATTTATTATTAACATTATTTATGTGCAGACAAATCCAAATTGACTTAACCTTGTTCAATTCTTTTTAGCCCTACACATTATTGATGTTTTTTTGAATCGTAAAGATGCACACAAAATATGGATGACATGTTTGAAACGTGAACAATCCCCCCCCTTAACAATATTTAGCAAAAGTTCCAAAGTTCGCAACCTTTCAGAACGTTATCTTGTGCATACATTGTACTGTACAAATCATCTTCTCCAAGCATTAGATCTCAATTACAATAAAGTGACATTTTTTTTCGAAAAAAGTCACTAAATGATTAGTCCCACATCAGCGTGCTTTATGGTAAACAGAACAATTTTATGTCGCCGGTCGACATTAATTCAAATAGCCTGTCAGCACAAGAAAACATGCCAAGAGTTGATCCTCATGTTCATGCACCTTGTTTGACCGGGTTGTGACCTTGTGTTTTAATATTAATGAGTACGAGTCTATGATATTCATATAATAGAAACATTTCTTGATTAAAGTTACGGCCAAATTAAAAGATTAGCCTAAAATTACCTGAATGACTTTAGCCTCTTATTATGTCTTCTCTGCTTTTAGGTATATTATTTTGATGTATAAAATATATTTCTTTATCGTCCAATGGCACTGGACTATCATTTGCGAGCAATTGAATTAATTTTGTATTTTCTGAAATTACCAGTGCCGCTTTAAATGCATGAACAAAATAACTGTCTACATCAGAATAGCAATTTTCAAATATTTGGTACAACAAACTATTTTAACTTACCTCCCAGTTCAATGTCCAAGTACGATCCTTGTAGATTCATTCAACATGGTCCGAGACCAATCTGGTACACCCCGTCAAACTTCTCTCTCTCGTGCGTCAAGTTTGAATCTCCTGGATGATTTTCTTCTTGGTTTTTTAGAGAGCACGTCCCTTTGGTGAAGAAACTTCCCCAACATGAGTGGCAACCAAAGTTTTCCTTATTACTTTCAAAGCCAGTGTGTATGGAAGTCCATCACATACTACCATACACCACTTACGGATACTCACAGGTACATACCGGTCAATGGCCACCAATCAAAAAACGACCAATGTTGCGCATATCCCCAACTCTCTCAAAGAGTTCGGATTGATGCACTGAGGATCACATCCGCATTTTTAACAGGTCTGTGGTTAGTTTCAACATGTTCTAGCAGGTTCTGTTTTCTGTGCGGCTGTTTTTACTTTTCCTTTTTAGAGGTCTGTCTTCCTGTATCCCTATCATGGTTACTGTGGGTGTCACCTTCCTCTTCTTTGCTGGAGGGGGTTCAGTTTGTTGGTCACCATTTGAATGGCCAGACTGTCGTTCAGTCATGTTTTTTTTACAATGTCTGCATTTTCTGAACCTAACAGCATTGCGTTCTCTGCAATGCGGACAAAGCTGCCACTCAGACGTGAATAAAGCTTGTGCAACTTTATTGTCTATTTCATCCTTGGGCACCCCATCTACTACATCCACATCTTGCTCAGCTACAACTTTAATTAAGCGCTCCTGCAAAACACAGCGAAGTTCCGACTCATGGATTTGCTCATCCTTTAAGGTGGGGCCCATGCGATCTTCAAAATCCTGGAGTTGTGCATCATGCTGCCATTTTCCAGGCATTAATTCTTCTCGATATTGAAGGTCACTTGGGACTTCAGCTAAACACATGCTCGTAATAACTGAACTCTTCACTTGGTTGTTGGGCTTGACATGATAGCTCTTTCCCACAACTTGATCATTGTCAAAGGCAATGATGACATCACTAGATGGCACTGGTGTAGGGTGCTGTGCTTGGCTATCCATCCAAGACCTGACTGTTGTGTATCCCCCTGCAGGACTTGTATGACCTTGTGCATCGGTGGCGATTCTGCTGCTTGATAAGGAGTCAAGTCAGCAGAGTTTCTCAAAAGCCGCATCGGGTGAAATCATTAGTGCCTACAACAAGTTGCTTATACCATCTCCACTGCTTTTACAGGTTTGTATCTATAAAAAAAAGAAAAGAGTTTTTTAAAAAAAAAACAATTATGAATGAGGGCAAGCACCTCCAGAAAAAAACTTAACAATGTAATAATATAATTAATAATATTAATATGTGTATTTTTACACGCGAGATATCACGTAAACATGCTTAAGGCGCTGTGAGGCAAACGCCGTATTCGAACCCCGATTACTCAATTAACGGTCAGATATAAAGTATCCCCCGGATCGATCCTGGGGGCCAGTACACCATTGATGGACCGTCATAATCACTCTCATGCTTTATTATCAGTAAAAGGGTTAATGAAAAATATTACTACTATACTGGTTCCGAAAACTGAGATCATCTCAGCTTGAGACGGCCCGGAAACCAAGGCAATTTTTGCAAATTTTTCATTAAGCGTCACGGCGAAAGTTAAGTAATAAAGTCGAAAGTAATCATTTTTCGGTAAAAAAAAGTAAGACAATTTTCAGTATTAGGCAAGTCTTCTAACCCACGCTTTTTATTTTTCTCACACGCTTTTTACTAGAAAACGCATTTTACTGGAAAATAGCAAAACCCCACCCTTTCACGATTGTCTGAGATTTCATTTCTCGGCCGCTTTCTAAAGCGCGCGATCCACACAGTGAGAATACGAAAATTCAAGTCCGAAAATCGGCAAGAATTTGGTGAAAAATTTACGTTTTTTATGGGAAAATGTGAAATAATTAAAGTCTGGCAAATAATTAAATATTTTACGCGGTGACGATTTCGAACGCGGGCGGTAAACAGGAAACTCAGAATTAATTGTGAATGGCCTAAACAAATATAATCATGATGGGCATAAACCCACAGGATACGCAAACCTCGTGTACATGTACTTGGCAATGCAAAACCAGTGCAATGTTCCTCATCATGCTCATGGCTCACACAGTCTAAGTGCACAATTCATGCAAGTTTGTGTTCGTTCCCATAATCAGACTAAATTGATACGGTCCGTGTTCAGCAGGAGTGAATTTAAGTTATTGTACGGTACAGGGTGTATACATGTCAAAAAGCCAAACTACATACATGAAGAAATTAACTAGGTATGAGTTGAATATCTCATTGGCAATTCTAAACCAAAATTTAACACAACTCTAAAACAAATGTAGTCCTGCTGATCATGGCCATGATGACTCCTCCATAATCATTATGCTATTACATGTAACTTAATCAAGGAGGAGTCATGCCAAAATAGTGTGTAACTGATATGACAAAATTGTTGTCTCGCATTCTCCAATAAATTTCACGCTTCACACAAATAAATATTACCAGATTCCACCTTGAAAGTATTCCTTAGAGTGTTATCAACAACAGGGTAGTCGTAAATATCTTCAACTCTTTTTTGAAGAGCGTATTCTGCCAACCATCATCCATCATGGTTGTAAATAGACTTTAACAACATCGCTTATTTCTGAGAAAAAAGTTGCTATTTTAACCCATTCACACATTTAAAATTGGATATTACTGGTGCTAAAGGTAGAAGAATGTTTAGCGAAAGCACCGGTGAAGCTTATTGAATAGAAATCGGGTAAGATTATGAAAATTGGAGGTGACATGTTGTCAGTGGTCGAAATTTGAAGGCTACACAAAAATGTCATAGTAAATACACATAATGTTTTGGGACTTCACATAAACTGTTAAAGGCATACTGTTAAAGAAACATCATGTGATGAAGTCCCAATTATTGGGACTAAAAACAAATGCTGAATATTACATTTTGGCTAGAATGTACATAGTATACACATGAAGGCCTACAGTATTGGTACTGTATGGTGGATAGAAATTGTCCAGGGGATCACTCTACTAGTAGTTTTAAAGGCTCATTTTGTGATTCCAGCGCCTTCCATTTTATTCATCGCACACTAGATATCCTTGAGAAAACTATTTAGCTGATCCCGACTTTGCGGTTGTGTGTTATGAGCAAATGCTCGTTTCCCACGGTCTGCTATAATTTGTCCGTTTACAGACAGAAAATACAAAATTGCAATTTACGGCAGAGAAAATACAAAATTGCAAATTTCTTACAGACACGACCGAATTTGCATACATGAAGGATTTGGCACACATGGATCACTAATGTTAACCATGTTAACGGTAAAAGTTAAGTCGGACGTCGGGGGGACGAGGCTGTGGATCACAAAATGCGCCTTTAAAGTGCTGCACATTCGTGTTTAGCAACCATTTGATTTTGAGCATATAGCATCATTGACGTTTTAAAGGTGCAACAAGAGATTTGGAGTCATCCATATTTTCTGTGGTATGTAGTGATTTCATTTACACTAGACACTCGATAGATTCCCTACCTATTGGCACAGATATAACTTAACATGAAAACAAAGGTGGATTTGTATAGCACTTTTATTCATAGAAACATAAGGCCAGAGGTTCTCCAATTATTAGCTTAAGGCAAGGCCAGAGAATCCCGAACAGGTTTGAAAGTTTTCTACTTGAGGGAAAATACACCAGAAATTCTATGTTTCCCTTTCATTAGAGGCAAGTCGAGGGGCCCAAAAATCAAGGGTTGTGACGGGCGGATTTGGCCGGGGGTGCTATTGAGAACCCCTGAAGGTGTAATTTCATATTTGGCTCCTTAAGGAAATAGGATAGAATTTAACAATTTTGGTTACCAAAGAAGCAGTTCGCAGATTATTTTTTTCAGATGTGGATTTTGACCCGGATTTTTGATAGAAAGCTTTACACCAGTGCAAATATCAGAATTTTCACATTTTTTAGGGAGACCTGTAATTTTAAATCTCTCGTTGCACCTTTAAATTTGGTATTTGAGATGCAATACATTTTTCCGCACAACAGCAGGAGGTGAAATCGTGTTTTCAAATTCAAGACTTGTAGTCACAAATACATGTAGGTCTATGAATCGGCACAATTGCCATTGGGGTTGAAATTGCACCATTTTTAACCTTTAGCTAGGCTAGGGTCTGTTTTTTTCACAGGCCAAACATTGATGTATAGCACTTTTATATTGGATTGAGTGTCACGAGATAAGGATGGCTGTGTCGCGAGTGTCAAATTTTGCCCATGTAGACCCCTATACTTTATTCATCACCAAATTGGCAAGACTCTTCACACCGCGAAATGATATAGAATAGTGCAGGCGCAACAAGTTAACACTACCGCAGCAGACGCAGTGCGTGAGGTATGTGCGGCGCACACGTGTGGCAAGAATCGCATGCGTAAAACGCCACAGAATTACTTTCATGCGCGGATAAACAAAAGCCAAATAATTTTTTGCCTATTAGGTGATGAACAAAGTATAGATAATAGAGATTGCTTCTTACCGTCTGTTAGAAGAACCAGTAGCAGCTGTCATATTTTCAGTGAATGAATCTACTGCTGGTTTGCTGTATAAGACTTCCAAAAATGACATCAACACTGGATTGCGTTGTGAAAGCCATGACTCAAAGTCCTCCAAAGTCAACAAGTTTTCAACTTGCTTGGCTTCCTTGGAAAATGCAGTCGAATGTACATCCTGCCAAATCTGGGGTCTAATAGATACAGCAATGGCTGATATAAGTTTCCTCAAGTCACTTTCAGGCAAAGTGTTCAGTTCAATCATACGAAGTACTGCTGCCATGTGATCAACTCCCTGGCACTGTGGCTGTGCATCAACCTGAGGCTGACAGTCAACATCTGAAAGACGCATCAAAAAAATCGGTGGAACACTGCAGAATCATTGTCCCATGCTGAAGAGGATGATGTGGATCTGTGTGGCATCCAATCGCGGAATATGAGAGACCATGGATCTAGCTTCGTCAACTCATACTGTTA
This sequence comes from Ophioderma brevispina, assembly GCA_023653785.1. Taxonomy (NCBI): domain Eukaryota; kingdom Metazoa; phylum Echinodermata; class Ophiuroidea; order Amphilepidida; family Ophiodermatidae; genus Ophioderma; species Ophioderma brevispina. The sequence continues at coordinate 44,231 of JAMKCH010006922.1, forward strand.
CTTGTGGAGCTGGCTGCCTTGTATAGAGTGGTCACTGACACCAACCTTCAAAGCTCGGGCACAATCCAAGCACCTTGGCAAATGAATTGATTGTTAAACTACCCACAATTTTCCATGCCAACTTAAAATATTATCCACAACATCTGACGTTTTTACAATGTTTTTTTTTTTTTTCATTCACGCTCACTTAATCTGTTGGCATTACTAGTTCGAATGCCTTACTGTCTGGAGCCCATAATATTTCCATGAATTGTGCAGCTTGTTCCCGCATTTGGTATTAAATTTTGTGAGCTCGCAGAATTTTTCTTATCTCGCAACCCATTTGGGCAAAATACGCCAATAACCAAACCGTCGCAAATGACTGCAACGGCAATATTTCACACAACAAAATAAGGCATGTTCTATATTAACTATTTGAGATATTACTGTTTACTTCATACCGAAAATCAACAACAACCAATCATACTATTACAAAAAAAATAGAGCAAAATGAACTTTACATATGAAAAGTAAAAAAACAAATGTACAACCAAACATCAAGAGTAGTCTAAACAGTTTTACGCTGCAATTTTATTATCCCAACCACACAGGGGACTACCGTATAGGCGTTTTAGGGCAGCCATAAAGGCCATACGTATGGCCGCAACGCGTTTCGACATTTCAGCAACGCGTTCGACATTTTGGCAACGCGTTGCAAAGAAAGTAGCAACGCGTGCGGCCTTCGAGCCAATTAGAATGACGAATTTCGTGACGTATTCCAAATTAGACCCACAACCGGCGTTGCAAAAGTATCTAGCAACGCGTTGTGGGCAAACTCAAAACGCGTTTGCAAGCCTTCACCGCGTTGCGACCGCTTCACACGCGTTGCAACCTTTCACAACGCGTTGCGAAGGTGCACAGCCATAAGGTCATAACGTCTTGCCGCACACTCCCTGTTGTGGAAAGTAGCAACGCGTTGCGACATTTTTGCAACGCGGTTCAAATTTCGGCAACTCTAGTGCTACATTTCGGCAACGCGTTCATTTTTCGGCAACAAAATCAATGTGCAGTGTCTGTGACGTATTTCAAAAATAGATCCCCAACGCCTTGTCGCAATACGTTAATGACCCTTATGGCCTTCACAACGCTGCAAGCATTCACCAACGCTTTGCAGCTTCACAACACGTTGCAAACTTCACACAACGCGTTGTAAAGCATAGGGTCTAACTATTGCCGCAACGCGTTGCGAAGGTTTGCAAACGCTTTTGTGAATGTCGCACGGCTGTGTGATGATGTATATTTTTGAAATACGTCCCAGAAATGCAGATTTTGATTGGCCGACACCACAGCAACGCTTGCGAAATGTCGCAACGGTTGCTTAAGTGCGGCAAACGCGTTGGCCGACATGTCTGCAACTCGTTGCCCGAAATGTCGCAAGACGCTTGTGACTTCTCACAACTCGTTGCGGCAAACCGTTATGACCCTTATGGTTGTGGACCTAGCAACGCGTTTGTTGAAGCTTGCAACGCGTTGTGAACTCGCAACGCGTTGTGAAAGGTTTGCAACGCGTTGCAAAAGTATCTAGCACCGCTTGTGGGTCTGATTTTTTTAAATACGTCACAAAAATTCATGATTTTTGATTGGCCGCCGCGCAACCGTTGCCAAAATGTCGCACGCGTTGCTACTTTCCCGCAACGCGTTTGCAGCACATACGTAAGGATGGCCTTTATGGCTTGCCATAGGGCTTTAACTTCCACCCCGCTTACATATTGGCCATCACATTGCATATTTTTCTGACGATATTGCAACTTCTCTCCCTTACTTCTCGATCACTTGTTTCTAGTCCTGGATAAAAGTTCTTAGGTAAGTCTTTATCGTTCCGGTTACGAAGTGTAACCCTTTGTGGGGGTTGTCGTTTTTTTGTTCATCAATACTCCGACGACCCGCGATTTCAACGCGTGAGCGTCTAGAACTTGTATGTGTGGCGAAGTAGACAATCCGGCAAGCCGGGTATCCTACACCGTTGAATTTGGTAATGGCTGCACACCGATCGGCCGCGAATCTTAGAATTCGTATTTATAAATGAATTGTACATGACTGCTACATGTAAACGAGTGAAAAGAGTGATACTCTTGTAAACCATTTCCAAAATGAGTAAAAGAGTACATTTCCACTCAACAAGTGTGAAAATAACTCCAAAAGAGTTGATTTCCACTCATTTTTTCGTTTTGTCCTTCTTGAACTCCTCAAAAGTGTTGTCATTCGTTTAACCTCATCAAACGAGTTGGAAAATCAAGTCTTTTGGAGTGATTGTTACTCTTCTGAGTGGAAATTCACTCGTTTTTTTAATTACAAACCACTCGTTTTTTGAGTGTTTTACAATATTTTATCTTTGGGAGTGAAATTTCACTCGTTTACATTTAGAGAGCTGGTATAAAATATTAGAAGTATATATGGCCTGTTTGAAGCGATGCATCTTGTTCATTAATTACTCTCTAAGTTTTTCGCTTAAATTTGTTTTTGATCGATAACTGAAATATAAAATTTCAACAAATCATTTCATTCACGGTTAACATATATATTTTTGAAGAGACATTCTGTTCAGTACAACAAGTTGTAAAAATACTTGCACGGAATAAAACGCGACATAAGAAGATGAGATAATGAAGCCGTATAAGGAAGCACCTTTGTCTCATTCTCGCATTATCCCTAGATAACATGTAATTATAGAATGTGTCATTTTGTTTGTTTCGCCTTTAAGGATACACACATTAACTCAGGATAAGGCAGCCTTATCTATTCTGGTTTAACGAACTCCTTATCCGGTGTTTAGGTCCCCAAAGCCGTAGTGGATAAGGTTGTGCCGTGTTGGCTGCCGATAAAACTCCTTATCTAGGGTTTTTCGCCGTAGGCCATATGGGTTGGTGGGGGTTTACATACACCACGGGGTAACAACGAGGTAGAATCATTGACTTTAGTCAAGTTAGCACCTGGGGTGTACTAACATGGTAGCGGTGGGCGAACATTTTCTTCTGTGGACACATAATGGTACGTTTCACAGAAATTCGTCAATTGACGTCATACGTGAAAGTTGGCGTTTTCCATCGTTTTTTCAAAACTAACGCGGCCCGTAAACGTTCACATACTGACCTTATCATCTATGAGTGGGGGGGGGGGTCCAAAACTGGTCACATGACGTCTTACGACCTTGACGTTTACGGACCACGTCACGGACAACTAAGGGTCTCTTTTGTCAGGCAGTACTGTGTTCGTTGACTTAAAACGTAACACCTTATTTATATTTACGGGACATCTTCAGATATCAACACTTGTATGCCTCGCCCGTGCATCCGGTTCCGTCGTCCGGTTTATTTTGGTTGGAACCGGTTGTAGAAGTAATTATAGTCGCGGCGACTCATAGTCCGGAACAATGGTGAAACAATAGGCGCAATCGATTCATTTGACTCTCACGTAACATTAGTTTCACCGCTTTATTCCGTTATCGTCTAATAGGGGCCCGGATTGTGTGCTCCCTGCCGGACTCTATCTGCTTTCCCACCGGTTCCTATTCTATACAATGACATACGGTAATACTTCCTGAATCTCCGGTCGATGATGATTATTAGTTTGGCTCCGTCTAAATGGATTATCCAAAATGAGGGACCGCGACCAATCAACATTTTTTGCCGCAAGGTATTTTGGAAACACTAATGTTTTAAAAAAAAAACAGGCGGGAGCACTTTTTTTAATCCAAAAAAGTAAAAAGTTGTCACCTACGCTCTCCCCCGTAGCAATGGTCATGTTTCAAAGTAAATTTTTGGAGTAATCAAATGATTTTTTCAGGAAGAGTGCCTCAAAAGTTGTGGGACGTATATTTTGACGTGGACCCTTGATCATTGGTGCAAATGACTGCAGGATAAGCAGAGAGAACGACCCTGCAGTTTTAACTTTCGTTATCGGTACCCATTTTCACAATCATATAACTCTTTAAATGTGAAGTTTTCTGATCCGAAGTCTTTGAAAGACACAATGTTCATATTTTGAAGAACATGGCACCTTTAAGAGGTAGCTTCAAATGCCTAGTGGTAGGCTTCAATGGGAATCGAATTTTTATTATACAAACACACCCCCACCCCCCCTTAAGAACGGAAGAGACCTATAGTATTATGATGTGTATTGGATATATAATATCTAACCCTCTGCTTTCCCGTTCTTTGGATTTCTCCACCATCGAGGGTGCATAACATAGAAAAGAATAGCATAAAACATTCAATCATTCATTTTCTCCTCACCCATACACTATGAGCTATAATACGCTCATCCACTGAAGACCAAGTGTCAGTGAGCTCGACATGTTATGCATTTACAGGAATTGACCTTGTTTGTGCTTGGTATCAGAAAATTCATACTCCAAAACCAGTGGGAATATTTTCTTATACACTATGAAATTACTTGATCCTGGCCATGTCTGGAATTGAGACTATCTTGGCTAAAGCATAATAGCTTTGTGCTTCCTCACCCGAACAAAGTACACTGCAATTTTAGGAAAGCATGAATACCTCATTAAAACCGAGTCTTATGTACACACAGTTCTCCAAATGACAATATCATCACCTAGTTACAACTATTGAAGGCGCTTCTCTCTGCTTATCCGGCCAGTTCCTTACTATACACGTTTTTTTTCAGCGTAACAGTTTTAAAATTAATCACTGCTATTGTTTCTATCGTCCCTTCTTCCACATCTCCAATATCAGAAGATGGTTCAGTTGAAACCCCGGATACTGCCACCAGAATGCCCCCGTCTGCCTCTTCAGAATCTCCAAAAAACGTGCTCAATCTCATCTGGATTTACCGTAGCCGGGCTACGAGTGCTTGACGTAATCGTGGTACCATTGACTGACTGCTGTTCACACAGGAATATCTGCGCTACTTGGAGAGTTTCAAGAATCGTGCTTGGAATTTCATGATGACTAACTACGAGTTTCTCGCCGAGCCTAGGGTGGTATTCTCCGAAACCAGGCGTCTACAATAGACGTTTTCAAATGGTTATTCTTGTCTTCCAACCATTGGAATACTGTAATTTTGAAAAAGGGCATCTACTCTTCGGCAAGAGGGAAGGATATTATAAATCATTGGAATAGTTTCCTGGGTCGAGTTCTCCCATGATTGGGAGGCGAAACGTTCGTAGACGGATGCAAAAGTGTTCGCTAAGGGCAAATAACCTTGAAAGAAACCTTGATCTTCAACCTCGTCCGTTGTTGTCTGAGGCCAAGTGGTCTGGATTGGTTCATCCGTTGATATAGGGTACGAGATGTTGTTTGGATCATCGATGTGTCTTTGCGGAAGACCGGTGCAAAGATAGCTTTTAATGTGGTATAAAGGATTGTCCCAGAATGTTGGCGGCTCTTCTGTTGCGAAGATTGTCTTCGCTGTCAATTGGTGGTTCTTCCGTTGTAGAAATGTTGTTACTTGTATGCCCATCGTCAAACCAATCCATAGTGGGCCCACTCGATGTCTGTAACAGGAAACAATAATAAAGCATCCATTAATCTTTAGACTTATTTCAGGTTTTATTCATAAAAAGGATGTAAATAAGATGCTTTAAAAATGATCAGTTAAGTTATCTTTGAAACTTTAGTGTCTCCGTGGTCCCGCGCCGTCGGCCCACACATTGTGGATAGCTTAATAAGTACCATATATTAACTCGACACCATCCAAAATATGTGCGTTACAGCATAGGGGGGGGCGGTAATAACAATCCGTATGCAAAATTTAGCCAGTATTAGATTAGACCTGGTCTAAGTAAAATTACTTTTGTTTAAAATTGACAGTTTATTCACATTGTCTGTCATGCATAAACAGCAAATTTTAAAGATTAAAAGTAAATTCAAAATAAAATCAAAATACCTCATGTCATGAAAAGGACTCGACCTTTCCGGTGGCTAACTTACTCTCTTAGACCAGGTCTATTTTAGACCTGTTCACTCTTTTGTGCTATGACCTTAAGATTACTTTTCCTGCTTATATAAATAGGTATAGTCGTATGAGGTTGAGGTGGGCCATGTATTATCCCTGTTTGTCCAATAACTATTCACCTTGCGATTCAGGTTTTTTTTGTATTAATTTTGGGCCAATCTGTTGCAATGAAATTGTGATGAAATGATACAATAATGCTTTCTTCTTCTAGTCATGACGAGATCGTCAAGTAATAAAAGTCTAAATTAACTGTGTTGGCAGTCCTGTTCATTGATCCAACCGACATCATCAGCTTTGCATTCAATTTCAAGACCACCAAATATTATCAGATATAATAGATTTTTCGAACCAATTCAGGCCATAAGCACCATCTTTCACTTTGAAACTATATAGTAGGGTTATAAATGAGGATCAGTCCATTCTAGAAGTCTGGTGAAGAAGGTTTGAAGATGTTTTTTTTTCTTTCTATAGTTTGAAGGGTGCTGAATGAGAGTTTTGTGGGTCCAATCTCTGGGAATGTGGGGAACTTGTAAAATAGGGCTATAATTATACATGGGTAAATTTGGAAATCAAGTCTCAATGTGTTTCATATGCACCAATTGGTTCGTTATAAGGATTAAAAAGGTATTTTTGTCTAGGTTCTTGACCTTTAGTTAAACAGGAAAAGCCCTAAGTAAGGTTCAAGGTCATCCTGGGGAAAACTTATCCGTGCTCTATTTTGTTGAAACTGGTATACATTGTTCGTCTTGCCTTATTTTACAATGTTTGTTCTTTAGGTTTCGTAATTTAAGTGGGCAAAATGTACCCAGGGTCTACATAGTGCTATAGGGTCACACAACTTGACCTCCGATTGTATACAGAGCTGGTCCCCAGAATGAAATGCATTGTCTGCTTTAGTTATGACCAGAGCAATAATTTGACACCAGTTTCGACAAAATCTGAGCAGTAGATATTTTTCCCCCAGGATGACCTTGTGTACGCTTAAAAGGGCGTAATCGTGTAACGAAAGGACCCACCTATAGAACTACACCTTTTTTTAATCTTAACTCAGACAAATACATGGTGTACATTTAAGTACAATAAGACTTGATTTAAACTTTCACCCTGTACAAATTTACCCCCTTATTTTATAACGTTTTCCCCACATTTCCAAGAGATTGGACCCACAAATTCTGATCCAGCACCTTCAAACGATAGAAAACCTCTTCAATTCTTCTTCCCCAAACTTCTAGAATGGGATTCTCTACTAATAAAGCTGATTGCTTTTGCCATGCACTTCTAAAACCAAAAACAATCGATATCGTAAGCTTTTTACCAAAGCTTTCAAAATCATTTGGGGCTGTAAATACTTGGTGGGAACTTTACATTGTAGGAAAATGCAAAGGGTTTACAAAGTTCATATGATGTTATAGAATCTATTCTATTAATTATGAACATTTTCATGGCATAATATGGAGGTACTTTATTTTTTTCCCTGTACAACCAGACATTTGACCGTTTGGCATTTTTAGAATCTATTCTATTATGACATTTCATGCTATAATGGAGGCACAATTATTTTTGTTGTCCCCTGTTTCAACCCGACATTGGATAGTTTGGCTATTTTCAGCATTTTGACTCTAATAAACAACTGTAGGTCGTTCATGAACACATGAACAAATGTTGAATCCTAATAAATGAACCTGAATCTGGTATACTTTCAACTTAAATTGAGTAACTAAATCTCCCCTTGGAACCTTTCCTTACTCCAATGTAAAACATGAGGAAATCCATGATGCCCCTGTAGCCCAAAGTCCTTTGTGACATGCTTTAACTAACTCGTGCCCAAATTTCAAAGATCTGTCCATCGAAATGCACTATGCGTGCGCCAATCCAGTGTTCTATTGACAAACTTTACACTACAAACCATTTTTTTTACGATTAATGCTGGCAGTGACTGCGTTGTGGACTAAAGAACCTTTTGTGACAAATTTCAGACAACAGAGAACAGTATATTTTTTTTAAACCGGCACTGGCATATTTTCACAAAATATGATTTTTTTTCCATTGGACGAATATAGATACACATAGCAATAACCTACCCCAAAATAAGAGGCTAAAGACATCAAGGGAATTTGACTAACTGTTACATTTGCCGTAACTTTAATCAACTATGTGTAGTGTGTATACATGAATAACATAGACTGGTACTTATTGATATTAAACCACAAAGGTCACAGATCGGTCAAACAGGGTGGATGCCGTGGGAATCAACCCGACGTGTATTTCCTCGTGTTAAACGCAATTTCCGTCGCCTGCTGAATAAATGACTTCGGAGTCATCTTATTATAAAATCGTTCTGTTTACCCATAAGGGAACTGATTTGGGCTTATCATTTCAGGTGAGGGCTAAGGTATACAAACGCTTTACAACCATGCAAAAATATTTTGCAAAAATCTCGAGGGCGCTCTATTTTTTCAATGTACCAGTGTCTCTTTAAATAAGCGAACCTTTGAGTCAAATTTCATCGACAAATCTTCAGGTAGAGTAGATACGAAAATTACTTATTGGACTAAGGAATTTTTGGATTTAGAAATATTGCTAATGATACCATAATAATAATAGGCAACAGCACTGTGATATTGATGAAATGGCGCTTTATAAAAGCCCGTGTATTATTATTATTATTATACCACCAAAAAATGTTATGTTTACGTTCAACCCGTCCCTATCAGGAGGTTCGTTTTGAGGGTAGGGGTTGTCGATAGTGCACGCGCACAATGACATTATACGAGATAACATGACTGCATGTATGTTTCTGTGTCAAAGGTGTCAACAAAAATAAAAATAATACCACCTGAGCCTAAAAATAACATTTCATATCAGATATCATATTTACATTATGTACGTGATAAGTTAGTTGCTGGTTAAAATAACTTAAAGTTGACATTTTAACCGTGTTACATAGTTTACATTACTGTGTTTGATACGGGATTTAAATCTGTATTAACTGTGATCCTAGCCAACTCACGTACTTGATTAAAGGGACACAATGACAAGGAAAATTATTTCAGACATAATGAAATGGACCCTCACTGAAATCATTTCCACAAATTTGAAAAACAATTGGATGTTTACATTCTGTAAAACCAGTAAAAGCAGGCAAGAGTTACAAGAGATTCCTTCCACTGAATATCAAGGTGTTGACATCCCTGTCAGAATTTCAGTGGAGATAGCATGTTTTGACACAATTCAAAAACATTCAGACCGGGATTCAGACACTGTACTTGTAGGCTTTACAGAATAAAACATCGAAATTGTTTTCAAATTTATGGAAGTGATAACAGTAAGTGATCATTACATTATGTCTGAATGTTTTTCGTGTCATTGTGTCCCTTTAATGGTTCATTCGATGTCCTCGAAAGAAAAGGTTATTCCAGATGTATTTTAGTTTTCCAAGTATTGTATTTTGATGGTATAAGCAAATGCTCGCATCGATGTGTTGAGTAATTTCTGTTTGTTTATTTCTTCTTAACATGCGAGTGATGATGAGACACTCAATCAGTGGCAATACAAGTAGCCTTTGTTCTTCCCTGAGGCCCAGGGTTCACATATAAAAAACATCAAAATACAATAAAAACTACTAGTAAATATAACTTTAAAATATTACAATTCATAACAATCAATCATTTATCAGAGGAAATTACATGCATATCACATAAAAAGCAACATTAAAATATACAATAAATACCTAAAGCAAAGTTATTTATCAAGTAAAATATAAAAAACAACAACAACAACAATCAGCATAATGGGCATACCCATATTCAATTATTTAGTTCAAAAAATAATAATAATATAATTGAATTGCACGTTAAAATTGATACAAATATTTACACACAATAACAAAAGTTAAAATGGAAATAATGAATCAATTTAATACATTCTAAACTAGCATATAATTTGAATTTCCGATTATTAAACATGCGTTTCTTGTAAGTAAATAAAGCAACATCAACACAACCGTTAATCGTTTACAATTAAAAGTTTGTTTTAAAAAACGGTTATGCTGTTTGTTGGGTAGATATCATTGGAGAAGGAATTACATTCGTTAACACCTGAACAAAAATGATCGTCTGCGGTATTGGGTACTGCCCCGGTACATTTTCCTTTTGAAAATGTATGCTTTTATATACTAAACATCATTAATGCTTTAAAAGGCAACTTCCTTGTGAAACGCATACTGTAAGAACAACGTGAATAGAAGTTACACACATTTATGAACACCAATACAAATTATATGATATTTTTAAATATTTTGAAATGTCTAAACATGTTTGATATCTAACACTTCATATCTAAACTTGTTCAAAATCTAAATATGCTTAGGCATTTGACGGTAAGGGTATATAGGCATTTGTGACGATACATGAACTTGGAACATGGTCAAGTATTAGAGATTTGACGTTCACCTAAAACACTTTATACATTGCACCACGTTTCTAAGCAATGCTTTATAGAGATACAGGGTGATCAAAAAGTTTACACTCGTTTTGTTTGAATTTTTCTACAGCAGTGAAAAATCTACCAAAGATACGGAGTACAATATAAAACTAGATTATTTCAAATACTAGGAAATTTAATTTTGATTTTTGAACTTGCATTGCAAGTATGCAACTTAAAGATATGTTAACCCATTTTACCTGTCCACGGAAGCACTGTTGGGAATTGACCAACGAGACGTTGGATGAGTTACACAGTACATCGACATTCTTTGCTTGCCTGATACCTTTGTGTAAAATCTTCATCAGAAAAGTGTGTTCACTATTTCATTATTCATGGAACAAACAAAATTATGGAATCTTACACCCAAATTTTTAAGCATTACTTCAATAAATGTTGCGAAAATTTTCAACAATCTTTTCGTGGAAACTGAATGCAAATACGTAGGTAATCCTGTGCAATACAGCGGTTGACTACATTTTCCATCGACTCCTTCATAACCTGATGGGTTGGGGCTACTTTGGGGATCAATATGAACATACCACACATTCAACGTCCATCTGCTTTCCATCGGCATCGTCCTTTCCTCTTCCCCCCCCCCCTTCCCTCTCGTTTCTATACTCCCTTTCGGGCTTGATGTCCTTTTCCCACTTTCTTGCTTAGCTTAACTTACATGTTTTCATGGTCAGGTCAGGCCCACGGGGGAGGGGACAATGGTCCCCTTCCCCTGCCCATGTTACACTACTGTCATTGACCTATCTGTTAAGGAAATGTTATCAACAACAGTTGGTTACGGATTAGGTAATGGTTACTTTAGACAAAATACAAAGTAGGAAACGCTTAAAAGATTAAAGATGAGAGGAACTCAATGGCTTTTGCTACTGTGGAAGTGAAGAATTGTAAACCGTGGTCAATATGTTTTTGGCGGCTTTCCGTTAATTTACATATCTGCAATTCGAAAAAAGGTAAAGTAATTTTTGTACCACTGATAGTGGAAATAATGAGCTATGTGTTCATGTATAAAAGCTAATTTATAAAACTTGTTAAATATTTTTAAGATTTTTGAAATCGAGTGTTAAATCTTTTTGACTCACCCTGTAAGACAAAAGTATAGGGGACGGACCTGAGCTGAGTGCCCATCCCTCTGATCGAAACGATTGGGCCAAACTTACCATATAATGTTGTTGTAGGAGGAACCTTCTCTACAGCGAGTGTTACCTTCCCAAATTTGAATAAGCCGGCGTTAGTCCGCCGGAATCATAGTTACATACAACGGTAAAGAATAAAGCCTCGATTCAGGTGACTCTTCACCAAAACATGTTTCACGCTTTATGACGTTTGTCGTCTATGAGCCCGGATCTGGCGTCCGGCGGACTAGTATTACTTTCAACCGTACCCGTACTCGCTGCAGGTAAAGCGACTACTCAAGGGCGAAACACAGCAGGGGCTCGAACTCAGAAACTGTGGCATGGGTCGGGCGGCGCGCTGGTATCCATGACCACATGTGCGGAGTCTGAGGTATACTTCAAATCCCTAAACATAATTGCCACGTTCATTTGTATCGCCACAAATGCCTGTGGTGGTCAACAGTCAATATATATAGATAAAGAGTCTTAAAGACAATACAAGCGTTACCTGATGGGGATAAGCACGCAGGCCAGCAGAAGCCTGTCGTGACAAGGTGGTCTTCATGTTGTCTTAGATGTTCACCTTCACATCTCCAAAGGCAACACGCATATAAATCACAGCTACCGGGTAGATAATGGGAGAACGCACATGCTGACACACTTGTCAACGTACCGCAGATTACGATAAGCCTTAACGAAATTTCACAATTGTATATTCTAAAAAAAATACCAAAATGTGTTTATCTTATCATTATCTTACTGGATACTTCCCACTTTCAGAAGTTTGGAACTGTTGACAATCTTAAGACTACAGTTGTTAAATACAGAAAATTCACGAGGATAAAAAAGCACACGTTTTAGTTTCAGTTTCGACTTTTTAAACTAACCGACATTAAAATATTGATATGCCAGTGTTAAGTTATAGAAACACCTTCGTCTAAGTTATTGAATTGACAGAATGAAAGATAGCTCATGTAGTTCATGTATCTGACATGTACATAAATGGACTTTTAAACTTATTCATGATACCAAAGCAAAGTTTCCAATCTTTAGATAAAATATTGACATAGGCTACTGAGAATGCAAAAGTCACTGATCTTTGGAACAATGCCTTATTGTTCTCTCAACTACAGATTTCTTTTGAATATTTATAGTTAAAAACCGATATAACGTAAAAGAACCATACAATTATGAACAGGCATTGCACATTGCATTAGTAATCATATTTGTATTTGCGAGAATTAAAGAGACACTGGCACTTTTGAAAAATAGTGCGCCCTCAAGATTTTTCAAAATCGATATTTTTGCATAGTTGTAAGGCTTTTATATACAAAAGCTGTCACCCGAAATGATTAAGACCAAGTCAGCTTCTTTATGGGTAAACAGAACGATTTTATAATTTTTTACGTCGCCGGCCACGTTAAATTCAGCAGACGACGAAAATGGCGTTTAACACAAGAACACGCACGCCGTATGCATGTTTCCCACGCTATGCACACTGTTTGATCGGTCTATAACCTTTGTGGTTTTAATACCAGTGAGTACGAGTCAAAAATATTCATGTAATATATATACACATTTGTTGATTAACGTTATGGAAAACTTAAAAGTTGGCCTACAAATTACCTGGATGTCTTTATCCTCATATCAATGTCCCTATCTATTTTGGGGTATGTTATTTTTATGTGTAAAATATGAGTGTCTCGAAACATCAGACCTCGAAACAACAGACCTCAGACCTCGAAACATCAGACCCGGAAGTAAAATCTTGACTTCGAAGTCAAAAATGTTTGCCCGAAGTCAGCATTTCACTTCTGGGTCTGATTTTTGAAATTCAAGTAGACCCTCACCGTGCCGTGACACGGAGGAGTTTGCCCTGGTTTTCTGCCGCTAAATTGAGGGGGCCGACCAGACGAAAGAGAAAGGGACGATATGGCCGGGGTGCGGGAGGTGTCCTCCCTTTACGGGCAAAACCTTTGCAACGTTCGCTTACCTTTTTTACCATTTTAGCCATTTTACCTTATAACTCCAAAATCAATGATCGTAGGTGGTACAAACTATACATTTTTGGAATCCTTATGATTAGATGGACAATATGGCATACATTTAAACATGATTGGGGCATTTTAAAAGTTTGACCCCTGTGTAAACTTAAATTGGCCCCTATTGAAAAAGTGATACCACAATTTGAGAGTACTACCTACCTAGCGTTGATGTAAAGGGTCCATACTAACTACCAAAGGTGTCAAACCTTTTCTGTAGTGGGAGGTAAACGAACTCCTTAAATAAGGCCCGTATGATATTCTGCTCCTCCTCTATAACATGTCTAATACTATATATCAAGAATCGGGAATATATCTCCCATAAAATATATAGGATATAGATAAGGCAATTTACATTTTATTTGAATCCTTATGGCCTAATAAAAAGTTGTTGATAGGTTTTAAACACAATTGGAACATTTCCAAACATTGTCCTAGAGCTGTATAAACACTGTCCCTCGCAAAATGTTTTCTCCAAAGATAATTTTAGCGGATTTTGGATTCTGCTCAGCTGGTACAGAAACTAAGCTTAATACTACCATGCCATTTTTACTTCACACTCAAAATTTCAGGGACTTGAAATTTATTATCCAGGATTGTAGTTCTTCTTCTTATCGTGTCCAAACACTGTGGTTCTCAAATATGATCCAGCCAGAGACGGGTACAACGTCCGGCCGCCCACCGAACTCCGCAAGGTCCTTATTTGTGCACTGTTGCTCCAGCAGTGGGCAGACCAAGAGATGCTCCACGTAGTTAGTGACCTATCAATGTTTGGATTTGAAATTAACATCTATTGCATTAACATTAAATCATATTAGATTTGATTTCAAATCTTATATGATGGCACACTTTTTCACAATGCTTCCAATCAACCAGTCAGTGGACTAAGTTAAAGCTTCCGGAAATCGTCTTATAAGATGGTATGGTCTTCGTGTGTGTGAATTTTCGAGATATACAACTGTCATCCGCAAATATAGGCGTATTCTAGATGATACGTTTCTTGGATGTCATTAATGTAAAGGACAAAGAGCACCGGACCCAGCACCGACCTCTGGGGAACTCCAGAGGTAACGTCAACCCAAGGAGTGCTGGCAATTGTCTGAGACTGCTTGTTTGAAGTTATTAAGGAATGCCCCCCCCCCCCGGAATGCCGTAGTTGCTTTGCTAAGCCGTCAGGATGAATGGTTAAATTTGGCAGGGATAGACAAGTTGAAGCTATCCACAGGCCTGCCAATTGGCAGACCTGCCGTCATGAATGTGATAGGCATCACAGACCTGTCACATCAATTGGAAGGTTATTGGCAGGCATGCAATGGCAGGCCATCCAAACAAGTGGCAGGCCATCCAAACTTCTTGGCACAGTGCCCAACATTAGATATTTTTGGCGGCAAAGTTTGGCAGTTGTAAAATGTGTATACATGATCATTACATTTTGCGTCTGCATTGTACCACCATAAGACTAAAATGGAATAATTTAATGTTTGTACTGCATCCAGAATATGTAGAAGAACATCTGAAAGGAGTAGCATCTGAAATAAGTGCAGCATTAGTGAGTATTTAAAACTTGTGTAGTGCTTACGTTGGTTGCTTGTACCTTGTGGTTCCAAATTCAGCAACCATATTATCAATTAAAAGTCTGACTCATAGATTTCTGAATATAATTTTTTTAATATATCAATTAAAAAATAATAAATGTTAGAACTAAAGATAGTCACCCTAGAATGCCAATTCCAAAGTTTGAGATGATCGGCGTTTTCGTTTTGATGCAGTAAACATTTATGTGTGTATATAACAGTGCCCTAGAATACTGTGTATAACCAAAATTTCCCGGATCCGGAATTTTTTTAAACAAAGATGTGATTTCTATTATGATGGACTTCGATTTTAGCTTAGCTATTCACACAGTGACTAGTATAATGGACAAAGGAGTTGTACATGCAAAAAAACCCATTTTTTGAAATTTGAGGGCGCCCTCACGGGAAATCTCTGAGTCTGCCTTTAAGTACATGAAATTAAACCATCTGAAGAGACAACTTGAATAAATTGTAGAAATTACCTATTATTTTTTTATTCCTGTCAGTAAACGCATATTGTCGATGGTGCGAATTCATTTGGAATGGATGTGTTGCGGTCAAAAACTAAAAAGCCGTATTAACAGCTGAAATGCTCAACTTTGTTCAACAGAATATGATCATTTAAAGGTCCATGGCGCGATCGCTAATAGCCTCGTTCCCAGAAGCCCCAGATTTTACCGGAAGTGCTCAACATCTTTCAGGGTCAGAAGAAAGGTACTATTTTTCTCATTTATCCTGTGAAATCTTAGAGCCAAAGGATGTTTGGTTTGGAAGTTATGAGCAAAAATGTGCCCCATTTTGGTCACCAATATTAATTTTACACAGTACTCTATGGGGCTATACAAAATCATGTTTTTTAATTTTAGCTCTCGCATCAAAACAGATTGAAATATCGGCGCGAAACTTTACAGATGGGGTTTGGCAGTGAAGGCCAATCTATCAAGATGAAAACTTTATATCCTTAAATCGGGCCATCGCCCTTGAACCCATTGTATTCACCTTTTTTTTGTATTGAATTGTAAAGGCTTCGTACCAGATTCAATTGAATACTAATAGATTGTCGTAAAGTCTGAGACACGCTATCTACTCCTTTGTTTGGAGTCAATCAAAGAACGGGTAAAATAAAAGTACGTGTCATCATTCTGTCATGAACATCAAGGCTGGGTGAAGAGGAGGATTAGGCCAGGTAAATATTGTAGTTTGTTATGACTGACCAAAACTCTAAAGTACTTCGATAAATGATAGACCAAGCTGCCAAATATTATTTCAAGAACAAGAAGATTAGGCCTAAAAGGTAATATTCTAATATCCCTTAGTGACGTAAAATATCTTTGGTGAGTATTACTTAGGCTATTCCTATCATTTTCTTATGTTGAATGCTTCAGAGTTTGTTCAAGTGTGGTGTTTGGAATTTATCCAGTGCATTTGCCTTGTAATATTTTCTTCGTGAGAAAAGAGATAGGCATATTTTTTAATTATTGCCTAATGTGATCCGGTATCGTGACATCGAATTTGTATTGTATTGATGGGTAGGCCTAATGAATACAACCTCTAAGAAAAACGCCCCAAAAAACTTTTAAGAACTGCAGGAATAAAAAATCCTACTATAAGTGTCATGAATCTTTTGCAAAAAATATCAACTTGTCAAGGCAGATATTATAATAATAGCCTTATAAAGTTAGAAGAATAAGACCAGTCTAAGACTTTTAGCTTGGCTTATAGGCATAGGCCTAATATAGGCTCGATTAGAAGGGCTTACATCATTGCTTATAGGCCTAGCACCAGCAGTGCCAGTGATGTCTAGGGCTTAGGGACTGGAAAAAGGTAGAGTCAGGTCTTTGGGTCACTGTTGAC
The DNA here is from genome assembly GCA_023653785.1 of Ophioderma brevispina. NCBI lineage: Eukaryota > Metazoa > Echinodermata > Ophiuroidea > Amphilepidida > Ophiodermatidae > Ophioderma > Ophioderma brevispina. Next base: position 61,265 of record JAMKCH010006922.1, read on the forward strand.
ACGGATGAATTGGCAGCGGTTACGGGAAATTAGGGTAAGGGTTGGGTTAGGCCTATAGGGCGAGTTAAATTAGGGGTTCATTCATGTAGTATTTTAGGTATTATTAACGTTATGCCAGAGGGTTAAACCCGTTCATTGTTTACAGTAATGTCTGTTACAACAATTGCTTACAAAATAACAAAAAAACAAAAAAGGCGGTTCTCGAACCACAAGTCTCACCTGCTTTCGCGCATAGCTGTAAGACACAGAGCAGCAGACCAGATTGCAACACCCACCACCCTCCCCTCCTCCCCACATCCCACACGCTACACCCCCCTCCGCACCACCCCGCAACACACAAAGCCCCACACCCCCTAACCCCCCCCTCCTGTCCGCACCCCCCCTCCCCAACCTCCATCCCCCAGCTCCCCCCCACACCCCACCCCCCCTCCCCAACCACCCCTCTCCTCCCAACATCCAGCACACCCCATCCCCCAACCCCACCGCCTCCCCCCACCCCCCCCCCAACCCCCGCCGTCCCAACTCCTCCCCTCCCCAACCCCCCTTCCCCACCCCCCCCTATGCCCCAACCCCCCCCACCACCCCACCCCCTCCTCCACCCCCACCCCCTCACCCCCCCACCCCTTCACCCCCCCCCCCCCAACCCCGCCTCCCCCCACCTCTCCCCCCCCCCCCAGCACCCTCCCCCCCACATCCTCCCCCCCCCCCCCCCCCTCCCCCCCCACCCAACCACCCCCTCCCCCCCAAACCCTCCCCAGCCACCCCCCTCCCCAACATGCCTCGCAGACAGCTGAACAGACAGACAGACAAGAAAGTTATTACAATCTCTGCGAACAAGTTCAGCGAGACAATAAAAATGCACTCTCAGACTTTGCTAAATTACGAAAATAAAAAAAAATCGACTCCTTATTCGTGTCCCAAACACATTGGTCTCAATTATGATCCTCCAAGATGGGTACACTTTGGCTGCTTCCTGAATGCTGCAAGGTCCTTGTTCTGTGCACTGTTGCGCCAAGAGTGGCAGACCAAGATATGTTCCATTGTCTGTGTGGTGCTGTTCCACAACACAGTATTGTCCCGATCTGCTTCCCGGTAGTATTCTCCCCGTTTCATTTTAAAACATTTATGAATTCCCCCTAATGGTTTTGGTATGGAATTGTACATTAAAAATAAAAAAAGACCCAATTTAAAAAAACAAAACATGGGCTACTGTATATAACAAGGAAAAATAACTGATAGCATCATTCTTGGTCTTGATCATCACTGATTTGCAATTAAGGTAAAATCATGCATTATCCAATGAACAGATGTGAAAAGGGGTAGAAGTTCAATTATATTTCTTTCACGACTTTTGGTTTGTAAAGGAATTCAAGTGGCATGCCTGTGGCAAGCTATCCCTGTTGCAGCATCCGTTTTGGCAATTAAATATTTTGGCCTGTGGCAGGCCCTGTGGAGGCTTCGTGCAGGCATGCCAAATAAATGCTTTGGCAGGCCTGCCAAAAGGATGGCCTGCCAAAAGGATGGCCTGCTACATGTTAAATGGATGCCTGCCAAAATGGATTGTCCTGCCAATGGTTGCCTGTCAAATGGATGGCCTGCCAATTGATGGCCTGCCAAATAATTGCCTGCCACAATACTGCCCTAATTTAAATATTTCGGCCTGTGAAGGCTTAGGCTTAGTGCAGGTCTGCCAATTGTGCAATGATGGCCTGCCTATATATCCTAGAAAAATGCTACCCGTGGAAGGCCAAGTGCAGGCCATCCCACTTTGTTAAGATATGATCAATACATGTATACAGTGCAAAGTCTAGCAAATCCTGAAAGTACAATTAAATCCGAAAAAAGCACATCAAAAATTGGGCAAAAAGGACAAAATGGGTCTGAAACTTACAAAAGTGCGGAAATTTTGAGTAATTCATTCCTGAAATCAGGAAATTGCCTGAAAAGCTACATCTCTGATGAACCTATCTTACAGATAATTTAACTCTGTGTATGCCATGGTGGAATACTCATATTCTCTGTTCTCATCATTTAAAACACAAGACCAAAAGGTGCTTCCCCAGTAATTAAGGAGGCTTCCTACAAATCATGCACGAATTCACATGTGCGTGTCCGACTACTTTGGTAACCTTGTTCCTGACTCTTCTGAAACAGATAATTATGACTTTCTAGCTTTTGTAAGGTCTTTAACACTTCCATCTGTGTTTCTATGGTTCCTGCTTGACCTACATCATTCAGAATGAATATCAAATTTCCTAGATTTTCTCAGATCTCTTACACCGTTTTTACGTGCTGTCTTTCTTAACATTAGTTTATTGTTTGAAATTAAGCCCCCTTCATTATTCTGGCATGCTCGTGTTTCCACTTTGGGATGAACGACACAGACACGGTGGTGGCGTGGTGTGGAGACTGCCTAACGTGTAACTTGCTGCTGATTCATATAAAGGCATTCCAAGATCAGGCAGTGCTTTGCTTGGTAGAGCTTTGGTCTGTGGCAGTCAATTCCGAGAGTAATTGATTTATACCCTAAATTTTTCAGAGCAATTTGAACCTGACAATTCTTGCACCCATATAAGCATGCGGCAACTGCAACAAGCGTATAGGGAGGATATTTTGCAAAAGGCTGTGTTGTGGTGTCTTTCAGATAATTTGGCCATGAGACTCTGGGGCATTTGGCTGATGCTGTCAGTGTTCCGGTATCTGTTCAAGGTGAACCACAACAGCCATACACTGAAGCCACTTGCAGCTTGCAAATGAGCATATCTATATGAGGATCTCAGACTGTACAAATAAGCTCCAAAAGTTTCTGGGCTTAATGTTACACATTGTTGATGTTTATAGGTTGCAGGCCGCAAGAAGTGAGGGTGTTATATTCCCATTGTTATAGGATTGTTAACCTTTTGTTGTCCCACCGAGGATCCTGTCACACATTAAGAACCAACCAAGGTTTCTTTTGAACTTCTTATTAACTTGCTGTTGAGTAAAATGCACAGCTGACGCTGGCCTGTAACTTACAAGGGAGCAGCGATTAATGCAAGAAATAAAATAAAATGTTGAAATGGCAATTTGTTTTTAGCTTATAAATCAAAGATAAGTGTAAAATACAATAACTACTTTAAAGTAGGAACAAAACACCAATATTAAAAAAATAAAGTATTTGAGTATTTGCCATACCTTTTCCCGCAAATAACATACAGCGATGACATTACAAGTCTCTACACTACCAGCTATTGTGGTTTACACATACAGGATAAACAAAATCAATAATGTTTGTGTTTGCAAACTGTTCAGGTCATTGTGCACAATATTATGCTATAAATCTGGATATTCACACTGCAACGGATTTCTTGCTCTCAAGTCGCACATCTAGAATCACAGCAGCAATATAAGAGTACTCTCTCGCCTTGTCTTTAATACAAGGGATTCCAAGCCAACACTTGCAGGTTATGTTTAGCACATTCCATGCCAGTAACAAATACAAATACAATTTTGAGAGTTTTTCAATGTTTCGGATTGGCAAATCGTAAATTTTCATGTTGGAATGTCAGAAGAATAGCATATCAAGGAATGTTGGTATGCAAAAGATCACTTGAACAGTGGTGTCAATGCAGTCAGTTTGCCAGCCATAACCATTGTTCAATGCCCGGGCAAGTTGTGCATGCGCAACAAATTTTGTTTATGCACCCATTACTTCAAAAAACATTGCGCCGAAAGCAGACAATCAATAATCCTGTTGTGAATTAGGGGCAGCGCAGAGAGCTTTTGTGTTCGCTCCCAATTTCATTGCACCAGTCCCTGAGTCTAAATATATGGGACCCCATGCGTTACGTTGCAAGTGGTCCATTCTGAGGGCGAAGGGAAAACAACAACAATTAAACATTATGTCTCCAAACCAGGTTGTAGAAGTAACCATCGTCCGGCGTACTATAGTCCGGAACAATGGTGACATAGGGCAAATCGATTCAGTTGACTCTTTACGGCAACAGTAGTTTTCACGCTTATTCCGTTATCGTTATGGAGCCCCGGACTATGGCTCCAACGGACTATTCTTGCTTTCACAACGGCTTCCAAACAAAATTATATCAAAATTTCACACACTTCTTTTTTCTACTAGACATCAGAAACTAACTCAGGCATTATAAAAATTCTCAATTTCTATTTTAAACTCCCACACTTTTATTTTAAGGGTTGTATCTTTATTTATTTACTTATTTATTCAGTCATTTAATGTACTTACATTTTTTTATATCCTTTTGTGTTAGGCTTAATAAGCTGTATACTTTTCCCCCTTTCCTTTTTTCCTGAAAAATATTTCGCTCTTTACAAAATAACAGTATGTGCTCTCTGTTGGGCGGGTGTTTGTGTGGAGAGAGAGTTTATGTTGGTGTGTGCGTGTCCTTTGTTGTGTGGAGGTTTGGTGTGGGACTTGTGGTGTTGTTTTGTCTTGTCTTCATGTGCATGTGTTGCTTTCCCATTGAGTTGTAGATTTTCTCATAATCATGTTTTTGTGTGTGTTTTTATTGTAATTTGTTGTAGTAAAGTTACCAGCAAGTGGCAAAGCTTAGAACAAAACAAAAAATCAGAAACTTGACGAGTTAGTACCTAAGTTAAAACCATGGCCGCAAACTTATTGACTTATTCCCTGGTCCACAACCTACGGTAATACATTTCTACCTAGGGATTAAAAAAAAAAATAGGGGGGGGGGGGGAGGTGTCATAATTTGCATTTTATGGATTCTGGATTATTTCAGCAAGAGAGCTGCAGAGAAGATAAAAAGGAAGAGACAGTCCAATTTTGAATTGATGACTGGTTTATTACTATCATTCAACAACCCATTCTTGTCTACTTCGACTGCCACTGGACCGTTGGCACGATCGTTTTGTATATGTCAAAGTATACTACAATCTAGGCAAAGTGTGGAACACTTGTATGGCCTACTTCAAAAATGCCCACTCTTTCCCGGACAATGTTGAAATCCTGACATTTTGTTCTTTCCACCCAAACAAGGAGACCCCATATTGGTGGGGATAGGGGGAGGGGTGCAGTATAGAGATGCTCCAAGCCTCCCAATCCAAGTGACATGATTTCCTAATCTCTCTTTAAGGTCCCATGAGGAAATGAAATAGAATTGATGTGTTTGTGTCAATTCTACAAGAGGGGCGAGAAAGCTTCAATATTTGGGTGGTTATGACATCATACGTGAAACTATTGGTATTTTCAGAGAGTAATATAAATTTCCAGGTGACTGGTGTGAATCTTATTCTGACACTGACTGAAAATCATTAATTTCACAATGAAGTACTGGTTAGTATTTCTTTTTTTATGGCCCCCTTGTTTATTGGAATGGAATTGCGCCCGTAAGATTTGTAGTACGTTATATCTCATTCCGGGACCTTTAAGAGAAATACGGCCAATTAATCGGGGCAAAAAGAGCGGTCGTGTTCCACACATTTAGACCGAGATTGTAGGGCATTAACAACAAATTTGTGCTCAGTGCTGAACAGTTGGAGCAGAGATAATGAACATGAAGCTGTGGGATGTAATCAGAAAGAGCATGCAGATCTGGGCGATGAGGGACCAAAGGATCTTGGTGGGCTAGATTGGATGATGAATTTCAACAGCTAATCCATGGGATCTGATGGAACTTCTGAGTCAGGGACAATCGACTGTAGATTCTCAGCAAGGAATTGCTCAAGAGGTTCTGGGCCTTTCCATGCATATGACGCAACAGTGTGAGAACTCCAAGCACTCTGCAGAATACCCATAGGCTGTATTGTGTGATAACGTCTTCAAGAAGACCAGGATGCAGATGGCATGTATGATTACAGTTGAGGTGATGGAGTGAGTTGCTCCAATTAACGCACAAAAGCATATTCCTCTTGGATCTAACGGTTTTAGTTGCCTTATAAAGCATCGTCTTTGAGTAGGAAACACCTATATTGGGGCAGCTCTACAGAGCAGAGGAGGTCAAATACGCTGGGCTGCTGACTTAGCTATCTTGGTAATATTGTGCCACCAGAAGAAGTCTTTGTAGTCTACAACCAAGTAGATTTAAGTTCTCTGCCTGCGTAACTTGAGTGTTCTGCCAAAGAATGAAGGCTATAACGCTGTCACAATTCCTTTTCTGAAATAGGTGTCTACATACGCGCGCGAAGTTGCTGCGTGAAATGCGCAAGACTATGTATTTCCTTTACGAGTGTCATGGTTCTGTGTGGCGGGAATGCAGGCGTAGTCGGCCTGAGTAGAAAAATAATTTATGACAGAGAGTATAGGATGAGATGGTGCATGGGTTGTGCATCTCTCCGGTTAAATATGGTAATAGCCTTGCATTTTCAAGAAGTAGCTTCGTTTTCAATTTCCTTCCAAGTTACGGAATCAGAGGAATTCATTTATTAGTTTCACAGTGGCAAGTAATCCACAGCTATGGCAAAAGGTAGAGTTGTGGCATTTTGAAATGCCTGGTCACTTGCAGAACAAAAATTACGTTGTTAAACTTCATGTATAGTTAAACCAACTTACATGTTGAATGCATCTCAGAATTGTTTTCCTGCCCATAAATTATACTCACAAAAATTGTGAGATTGTTCTTTTTATACAGGTATACTTACGATGATCCAAACTAGGCATTTTTTTGTTGCTCAAAAAAATGCCATCAGACATCCCCTACTGCCACATTAAAAATTTCGGTGCGCCCACGCTTAGTAGCGGTTCCCACGCTAGAGCGGTTACCCCAACCATATTGACGTCAATGGCGACCAGAATCCTTTGATCATTGTTGTACCTTCCCAAGGCTTCACTTGCGGGGAGGCCTGGATGAGGGTGACTAGTTGGATCATTGTAAGTATTACATGTATTAAATAGAATAACTTCACAATATTGGTGAGTATATTCTATTTTATGCATTTAATTACAAAAGGATTTTCACAACTAAGTGCATGACTGCCACATGAGTCACTAGGTGGGGAAGTGGAGCCGGTTGTCTCAGTAGTAGCGGGGTTTTTCGCCATGTGTTCTTTAAGGAAGCTGAAATAATTTTGCCCAATAGTATAGCCATATACAAAATACTGAAGTATATATCATAAAAAAACATTCAATATCAAGGTACAGATAAGTTATACCAGCACGTCCTTCCCCTTATGAGCATTATTATAATAGGCATGGCATCCCTCCTCTTAATCTGACTGCTTGCTGACAGGATGGTTTTGGCCACGGTTGGGTACTAGTAAGGACCGTCATTCATATAAATATTTGAAATGTAGTAGGTGTCCTCCATCCTGCTGCTTTCCATAATATCAGAATGTCACCCTAAGTGAAAAGCCCAAGATGTTGCCGGACTTTTATCTCATGGATGAGGGTTAAGGGCGATGTTAGTACAGTGACCGAGGGCTTTCAATTTTAAAGCTCAGCGATGAGGGAAGTGGACCCCCAAGCGTTGATATGTTTGTTTGTTGCAGGTTGTAAGGTTTTATTGTAGTTATTAAAGAGGTGGTCAGAAATTTAAGAATCCATACATTTCCTCAAAAAGGGCAGTGCGGTGAGTAATAATGTGGAGAGCTCGATGGCACAAGCGTGTATCTCAGGATCACCAGTTAAACACGGGGGTAGTTAGGAAGTACTAGTGGTTGAGGTGCATAAACTGAGTGTCTATGTGTTGGCCATGAAACCAGCAAGAGGAAAGTAGGAGTAACATTGTGAGAGTTCGAGAATCTCATATACTTTTTGTCGGTAGATAAACGCATGAATTTCTGAACAACCTTCTGGTTATGAAGCCCGGCCATAAGGAGAATGGCTTGTCTTTGCTTGTCAAGTCAAGGAGAGTGGCTTTGTCCAAAGGTTCAAACGGCTCGTCAGCTACGTATTGGAGGACTAATTGAAGATTTCCCAAGAGGAGTGAGTTTCAGAAGAATAGTTTGGGGGAACGTTTATTTAAATTCCTTTAATGAGATCCAAGAGACCCTTATATTTATCTAATCATGTCCGGGCTACCATGGATAGTAGAAAACGGCAGCAGTTAGTTCCTAATAGTCGAAGGATGGAGATTTTCTTGAAAAAGAGACGTCAGGAAGTTCGCCACGTTTCCTACAGAGGCAGTGGGATCAACCTTAATGTTTATTGCATCAAGACAATTGAATCGTCGGAAGTCGGGTATTGTAGATAATGGAGGTAGACTTTCCTTCGTGACTCCCGCCGACCAGGGAGCAGATTCTTCTGAAAAGCCCTTGAGTTTGAAGGTGCGCTTGAGAGAGATGGGACACCACACGGTCAAGTGTAGAGACTTTAGTTTTGGAGCGACACTCTCTGTTTCTTCGTCCACCAATAGATTTTCCTTAAAGGAATCAGTCTGGATGGTCTTCCAGCATGCTGACCAGCCTCAAAAACCAAAACTGCGTGGCAAAATGGGCTAAAGCAGATCTGCATGACATTGATTCTGAAACTTCGTCAGTACTTGTGCCAGAATTGTTATCGGTGTGAAAAGCGAATGCAATCAGGTTCTCCCAACTTATTGTAAAGCAGTCCTTCACCCGGGCTTTCTCGTCCGTTTCCAGCCACGTGCAGTACGTTGGGAGTTGGTGATTTTTGCTGTTCGACAAACAGATCTACCTGGCCTGTAAATGTTTTGAAAAATCATATGGGCATATGAGGATGTTGAGAGTGCCACTCCACGGTTGATTCCGAGCTAAGCCTCATCTTGGGCTATTTCCCTCTGGAAAAGATGTCTGCGATACAGGTTTTATGGACTCCTGGGAGATGTGCCGCATTGAGGGTAATTAAATGATATTGGCACCAAGTGAGGAGGCGGATGGTTGTAGTGCAAATGAGGATACTCTTTGTCCTCCTTGGTGATGATGTAGGAACAACAGTGGAATTGTCTGATCCTGCTTTCATGACTTCCAAGAATCATTTTGGTTGAACCGGCCTTTTTAGAGCGTGGAAGACTGCTAGCAACTCTAGTATACTTATATGGAGATTCCTTATAATCTGGACCATACTCCCTTTAATCTGTGGGATCTCATGTATGCTCCCCATCCTGTCTTAGAAGCATCTGTTGTTATAAAACTTCGATGAGGAGCCTCCTGGAACTTCTTTCCCACAATAAGATTCTTCGTGTTGCTAAACCATCGTAGGTGCTTCGCAATCTGGCTTTAAAGGTACTTGACGGTTTAGATCGTGACGGTAGTATCTGTAGTAAACTACGGAGGAGGGTGTAGCTGGAGAAGTCTCATCCTCAATCTGCGAGGGTAGTAGAAAGGTCTACCAAACTTGCCATCATCCCTACGCAGCGGAGCCATAGATGAGCGGAGGAAAAATTCTCTTCAGAATGCGCAGGATACAATCCCTCCAATCTTTGAAATTCTTTCGTTGGAAAAGCTTTGGCGGTTTCAATCAAGTCCAAAAAATCGAGCTGGAACTTCCGTTCTGGGCTTGGAATAAGACTTGATTTCTTAGGTTATCATAAAGCCCAGTTTTTACGGATTATAACCACAGTTACTGCTTAACAGATTGATTGCTGGGGCTACAATCAACCAATCGTCGAGATAGACGCAAAATTTGATGCCCCTCCTTCTCAGATGTTTGCCCACTGTCTTTACTAGGCTTGTAAAGGTAAGGGGAGCAGTGAAAGTCCGAATGGCAGAACGTGGATTGAAAAAGGGAATGGTTTGTCGAATCTGAGCGAAGGCATTTTGATGAGGAGGGAAAAACGGGAACATGGAGGTAGGCGTCTTTTAAATCCAATGCTGCGCCGAACCAGCCCTATTCCACTCTTTGATGACCGCTGAAAAGGTTTCCATTCTGAAATGTCTTGGGCGAATAAATGGTTTCAAGAGGGCGTAGATTTTGAAAGGTCTGAGGGTCCTCTGTTTTCTTCGGAGCCATGAAGAAAATCGAATAGAAGCCTCTAGTCGTCTTTAATTGGAAAAAAATTGCATTCGTTCTTAGCAATTCGACTCACTCTTTTTTAATATCATAGCCTTTAAAGGTCTTTTGCATAGGCGTATTGCAGAATCTAACTTTATCGGCGAAAGATCGGTAAACTCCAAAAGGTAACTCTTGAAATAGTCTGTAGAATCCATTGATCCGTGGTTATCGATCGCCACGCAGGGAGGAAAAACTTCAGACGACCCCCCCAATGGCGTCAAAGGTAGGTAGGAGTAAATTGTACTTATTCCTCCCCTACTTCGCGCCACATTCTGGGCGCTTCTACGTCTGGGAGTCGGAAGAATAGCTTCTGAAACTGTCTAGAGGCCTCTATAGTTGGGACTTGTATCTTCAAGTCCATACTTCCGACTTCCGAAAGGAACTATATTCCCTCTTTGGCAGGGAACCATAAACTGGAGGCGGAGGACATTCTGCGGTAGCCATAATCATAAGGTCTGTATCATAAGGTCTATATTTGGAGGAGCCCTGGACTTGTTACATATTAGACCTCTTGGGCGCTTTGATCTGCCGCCTTTACACGTTCTTCTTACTGAAGGCTTAAATTAGGACCACGTCCTCCAAAGAGATCTTTACTCTGGGAGTCATTAAGGAGAACTTCTTTGGCTGTAAATTAAAGCATCAACAGCAATTCTTTCTTCTTAGAGCCCTAACTGGAGCCATTCTTCGTGAAAAGTCGCAGAAACGTGGATGAAGATATCTCATAGTAAAAAGGCATCTCTAATAGCTCATTAGGACAGCTCTACTTTAGGCTCCAATAACCCGTTCATAAGGTGGCTAAGAGACAACAGGCTAAATTTGAAAGTTCTCATTCCATCACGAGCGATCTGTTCCAAATGGCGGAGATCGGCATTCTTTGCCATCATTCCCATGAATCAACTCTATGGAACAGGTTCCTTTGCTTCTTAGAAGAAGCGCCTTCAACACCAACTGGAGGGCATGGTCTGGCTTGCATAAGTCTTTTCATTAAGATTTCATTTTATACCAGCAAGGTCTAGGAACCAAAGGTATAGAGAAGAATTCTTTATCTGCCTCACTTGAAGGGAAGACTCAGGGAATCCTCTGAGAAGGGGAGTCTTCCTCCGATAATCCAGTCCAAATAGACCTCACGAACCTTATCAATAGTCGTCAGTTAAGTCGCGTCGTAACAGGAATGATAGGCGTCACTACCTGTTTCCTATAATGCTTTGCGGACAACCCAAGGTCCGAAGTTGTAGAATCTGAGGAGTAGCAGAATCACATTTCAATCCACGCATATGACCAAAAACGGCTGCCAAAAAAGGTGCAGAAACATCTGGAGATAGGTAACATAGGTCTTCAAAGTCTTCCGACATAAGGGAGTAACATCGGAATAAGGAGCTCCCACTATTGGGAAATTTCTTCTAACTTCGTATCCTCAAACAGATCAGATCTTTACACAAATTATCAATAGTGCGCTCTTGACTTGAAGTACCTTGACTGAGATGTGAACACATGGACGTAGTAGAGTAGCATCAGTCGATAATGGTGAGTAGTTGTCGGGGGCTTGAACTCGAGGAGAGGAGAAACACTGGTAGGAACAGGCATCAGGTTAGGCCATTTCCTGTGTGATCACATTAGTTGATCACAAGAGGATAATCCTTATCCAAGTTATCAGATCTAGCACCTGCGGGATTCAGTTACTTCATGTTGCACGGAGGGATTCTCGTTATCATCAGAAAAGATAACTTAACTCCAGTCTTGATAAATAACTTTATCATTGGCTTTGATATAGATTTATCAGAGACATCAATAAACGTAGATCTTTTTCTTGGAAGATCCACTAAAAGCGGCATTTCACTTTCACCAGAGGAACGAGTCGGTATAGAATCAGTTCGCCGAGGAGAAGCCACTGACTTATTCTCATGATAAAATAAACAGATCTTTGGATTTCCACCCCCCACCAACATGGACATTTTTTATTTTGAGATGACTTTTTCACTAGTCTTGAACCTGAAGAATCTTACGGGTCTGGACTTGACCGATGACGTTGGAAAGAAGTACCTGAAGGAGAGTCTCTAGATCTTCGGTAGTAATGGCTTAGAATAGTCATGATGTTTTATCTTATACTTGAATGAGACTTTCTAGACGGAGAGGAGAATGTATTATTCGCATCAGAGCCATTCCCTATCTGGAGAACGACAGCTGCGATGGCTGTAATGTCCCTCAGAAGAATCCCCTTTACGTCCAACATGTTCAAAATCTTTACTTCTCTTGCGTATTGGACTGCGAACTCTGAAGGAGAGCGATGGTCTACAGGAAGTAGAAGAATGATCCTATCCTTTCTGGAACCAGATTAAGAAGAAATGAAGAAGGAGAACCCTTTCTGGAAAGAATGCCGAAGGCTTGGTCGATGGTTGATTGGTAAGCCGACGGAGAACAAACAGATGAAGCTGAAGAACGGCGACCCAACGGTTTTGAAAGGCGGAGGAAGGAACGGATGAGTAATTTCTTGTCCGGGGAACGACGGCGCCGGCCCGAAAGAATGTCAAGATGAACGAACTGGAGAACGGAAACAACAGGAGGACTGGACTAGTAC